>PVKB01005282.1:0-103128 GCA_004027205.1 Ctenodactylus gundi
GACTTCTTGTTAACAATAAACAATGGTAGTTTCCTTACAGACAGGATCTTTATAACAGATAAATTTAGGTTAGAGAAGCAGCATATCTGATTATGCATAAACAAAATTAACAAATTCAGTTTCATTAAAATCATAAAGCTAGGTTTATAAGGCAGGAAAACTGACTTAACAAATGAAAACCATCATTAATCTTTATACCACAGAAGCTATGAGGCAGAAAAAAAAACTGTTGTATTAATTGGCTAAATGCTGTTAATACAAAACTTTAAAATGTCAGACTTTACTATTTCTTTTGCTTTTGCAGCTGAAGAGTTCATGTATAAAAACATTTCACACTTCATTTTCTGTTGAATGTTTGTGTCTTTAAAACAAAAATGTCCCCATAATAAAAACTACAACTACTAATTAACTAATGTGGACTGAAAGAGTCAAAATACAGCACATAATAAAGCAAAAATTTTAGAAGCTAAAATGGATTCATCTTTTTCTTCATTATGAACCCTCCATTCTATCCAACTGCCTACTGACCTTCTTCACATGGTTTTCCAGATGTGCCAGGGACCCCGGCAGCAAGGACTAGTGACAGAGTCCTGTCACAAGGATAATCACACCCACAGATTAGCTGGTATGAGCTGAGCCTCCTGAAGGCCCATCAAGTACAATTAAAAATGCACAAGTTTGTGTAAAATCTCAGCTCTCTACTTCCATTTTTTCAGCTAAAATAAATTAATTGTTATCATCTTCACCTTCAGACCTAAAATGAATACAAAGCTATGCGAAAATGCATCAGACAGCTGTTCCTATTAATAAGATAATCTGGGGCAGAGAAGAGAAGAGAGGTTCAGAAAGAGTTGAGAACTCTGAGGCTCTTCAGAGTGCTCCCCTTGAGTACCCAAAGCATGCACTGACCTAGGGATGTGTGAGGAAACCATCCCCAACCATTTCCTTTCCACACAGGAAAGAGCCTTAGGAAGAATTAGGGATTTAACTCACAGGAGCTCATGGAAAGGCTACTAAAAGTTTACTTTTAATTAAAGTAAAAAAATCTGAAGCCCAAGAACACTCAGGAGGAACTTACCTTAGCAATGGTGTAAAGGAAGTTCTATGTTAAACATTGGCAAAAAAAAAAAATCATATAAAAGTTTTACAGTGCAAGGACAAAATGGCCTAGAATGGTGGGGCCAGAGAATGAACACACACACACACACACACACACACACACACACACACACACACACACACACACACACACACAAAGAAACACCAAGTACCTACCAGAACTATTAAAAAAGATGCCTTCAGGGCATCTCCAAAGTCAACCAGACCCTACCATTCACCAGTTCAAAGGTCGACAAAGACTTTTCTCTAAAACGTGTACCCCAGAGCCAAAGAAAAAATGTCTTTTAGAGTTGAACCGCCTGGAGTTCAACCATCTAAAAATCTCAGAAACATTGACATTTGTCCAAAGGGGTCAGGCTACTACTCAAGCCAGTGGCAGACCTTGGCAAGTCCATGTGGCCCTGGCTTTACAGCCTCACAGAGTACAAGAGTTGTGGGTTCATGGAGGCTTCCACTGGGATTTCAGAAAAAGGCCTTGGAGGCCAGGCAGTGAGTCCTGGGATGACAATATACAAGTGGTTAAGAAAAAAAAAAAAGCCAAAGCTATAGTAAAAATCCCAAACTTGTTTTTTTTTAATGAATCATGGGATAAGATTTTTTTTTTTTAAAAAGCTACAGGCTATAAACAGATTCAGCCCAAAACAAAAAAGATAAAGGTTACAGCCATGCTATGAAGGGGATCCATCCAGGCCCACCTAAGCCTTTCAAAGTTCACCTCTTGCCATACTTTACCCCAGGTGATAGACAGTGAACTACAAAGTTTAACCCTTGATCTGCTGGATTTAAAAATTGTTTTGGTCCTATAGCCTTTTATCCCTCTATGCCTCCCTTTTAAAATGAAAATGTTTACCCTGTGCTATTGTATGTTAAAAGTGTTTAACTCTTTGGTTTTAACTAGAGCGTACATCTGAGAGTCTGCCTTACATCTCAGAGGAGACTGTAAACTTTTTAACAAGTGTTAAAACTACATTTTTAACAAGTGCAAAAACTACATTTTTGGGACTACATTTTGTATATACAGGTAGGTGGTCGTAAGTCTTTTGAATGTCATGGTTTGGATCTGGAGCGACCCCAAAAAGCCTCATGTTCCTATAAATACTGTGTAGTGATGGAAAGTGGGGCCTAGCTGGAAAGGGTGGATGTTTCAGGCTTAACCTGGAGGGGTGAGCATTGGTCCACCCTTCCTCCCAGGCTTCTCAGTTCTATCATGCTGACACTGGGTCCGTGTCTCCAGAATACCTCCTGTGGCTCTGGCTCTGGCTGTAGTCCCACCATGTGATTCTACGATTTTCCAGCCGCCACCCATAAAGAAACTAAAAACTTCTCAAACTGAAAAATAAAACAAATCTTCCCTCCCCTAATTTGTACCTGATGGGTACTGTGTCACAACAACAAAAAAAGTAAGAAAGGTCTCGCCTAAAATATCTTAAAACCAAGACTCAGTTACCATCAAGTACGTGACAAACATTCTAAAACAAAGCTCAATAATAAGATAAATTCATAATACTTGGCATATGATTTAAAAAAAAAACCTACCAGGCCAGCCAACAGAGAAATATCGTGATAAAAATCAATTCAAGACATACTGATATTAAATATGTATGCATCTATCAAGAGCTTGAAAATGCATGAAACAAAACCAATACAACTGCAAGGAAAATTAGAAAGACAGAAGGACCTACAATTATACTCTGGTATTTCAACACTGTTTTCTCAATAACTGATGAACAAGGAGTCTGAAATTCCACAAGGATGTGAAAGACTTCAACACTTCCAGCAAACTTGACCTACTGACTGATATTTAAATAGTACCCCACCAAAGAAGAGCAAAGTACACATTCTTAAAGAGCAAACGTATGCTTACTGTCTTGAAACATTTACTCAAGATAGATTTTTTCCTGAGCTGTAAAACTAGTCTCTATTACCATAAAAGAATTCAGGTCATACAGAGAATGTTCTCTTTGGCCACTGACATCAATGTAGAAGTCAATAACTGAAAGAAAACTATAAGATTAGCTCCCCATTTTGTTCTAAGAATCAAAGACAGAATGTAAATTTGAATGAATCTGAAGACAAACAAAAATGCAGAATATAAGAATTTGTGACCAGACATGCTGTCACATGCCTATAATCCCAGTCCATAAAAGAGTGAAGCAGGAAAACCCCAAGTTTAAGGCCAGCTTGAGAAACTTAGCAAGACTCCAATTTGAAAAACAGCAAGAAAGGGCTGACAATCTAACACAACTTCAATCCCTAGTACTTTTTTTTTTTTATGTGGACTGGAATTAAAATAAAAGAACAAAGAAAATGTTATAGCAATAACTTCCACTTTAACCTTAGGAAACCAGAAAAAGATGGGCAAACACATTCCAAAGTAAGCACAAGCTAGTACAGAAGAGAATCCTTGAAATAGACAAGATAATACAAACGAGTAAGCAGAAAAAGAGTAAGACAGTACCAAACATGGGAGAACTGAACTCAGTAAAGACACAGAATAAAAGAATATTACTAGCAAGCTTATACCATCAAGCCCATCTTAGCTGCAACAGCCAAATTCACTAAGATGTGGAATCTTCCAAAGTTAACTCATGGAGAAATATCCTGAGTAACTAGTCCTACAAATTATTAAAAATACCAAATTTTTAAAATGTTTTCCACGAGGAAAACTCCAAATATCTTGAGGAATACAGATTGATATCGCCTGTGGAGGGAAGGGCTATGAAGTGTAAGAGGGGACAGTGGGGTTGTAGGCAGTTAGGGATACAGGGTCCCTCAGAAATGAAGAATTCACTGGAAGGCAGTTATTATAGAAAAGGAAGATGGCTATAATTGGTGACACTGTAGCTTACCACTCCCCCTAGAATTTAGTTAAAAGACAACAGAGAGAAAGATCTTTAAGGGAGACGTATTTAAGGATGGCAGAGGAGGAGATGATAGCAACCAGCCCTAGCAACTGAACTGCTTAGCATAGGACAACTCCTTACCAGCTACACTAGAAGAGACCCTAGACAGCAAGCCAAACAGTCAACCCACATTTCCGGGTTCCCCTTCTGGCTAGCAGAAGCTTTACCCCATATCCTCCTTTCATCTTCTGTAAGTTTCCCAATGAAGCCTTCTCTTTACAACCTGCCTCCCACCTTCCGCAACTCATTCTTCAAGCCTGTGGCGACACGAACTCGGCGCAGAGGCACGTCAGAATTGGGGCCTGACACTGCAACCACTAACAGAAGGAGGCACCAAGGGATGTCTTTGGGATAGAGGAATATGTTCAAGCTCTTGTGACTGTGGTGATGGTTTGATGATACTCACATATGCCGAAACTTCTCAAGTCATATACATCACATGTGATGATACTCACATATGCTGACATTTCTCAAGTCATATACATCACATGTGATCTGCTTATTGCACGTAAGTTATACCTCAGTAGAGTTGATAAAGAGTAACAAACTTTACCAATAAAAAGCCTGTAACCTCCAGGAAGACACCGTGAAACAGACAGTAAGACAGTAAAGTACATTGTTTAAAAATCAGATATTCAAAGAACATAACCTTCCCTGACATAAAGGCACCTGAAATTTGCTAACTAGTGAGAACATTTACTTCATCTGGACCAATCCAGTTGGCTTGAAACAAAATTAGAACCTCCAGGGACACAGGACCTTGAAAATTGTTTGAAGTGTTTTCTTAGGCTTATTGTTCCTTTTCCGGCTATTTTTTTTTTACCCTTAAGGTTATTATGTACAAATGAAAAAAAAAGTAAACAGAACAGTTTATGATGAGTGAATCTTAGGTGTTTACAAGATGTAAACTGTGGACAATCTCACAGACTCGACCCAGGCATCAGTTATAAGGAAAAACATCCCGATGGAGGAAGCTGGGAACTTACTGGAAGCAAAACTGCTCAGCTTAAAATCCTATTCTCCTCCCTTCCCAAATCAGGGCCCTGAGTTGTTGGAACTGCAACTAAGCTCTGCAAGGTCCCAGACAACAAGGTCCCTTCAGGAGGCCATTCTCACACTCTGCAGGATTTCTACTTTCCCCTGTAGAAAGAGGGGACATGAAGATACCCCAGGGTACCAAAACACAAGCAACCAGTATCCCCTCAGCATCCAAGAAAATTCAACATTCCGACAGCTGCCACCATTCAGCCCATTATGGGACAGTCACAACTTAACTACAATTAACATCAAATCTTCAAGGATATTAAATATCGGTTCAAATCTGAATTAATCATCTAATATTACAATAATCTGCATGCCTTTTGAATCCCCCTTTGTTTTTTATCAGCAATAGAGCCAGTCTTTTAAAGTAAGAAAGTGCAGATTCCCACCTCAAGTGAAGGAAACGAACAGTGGCAGTACGTACTTCTCCCAAGCTCACACACTAAAACGCAAGTAGACCCAGAGCTTAGCTTACTTCTCCTGCTCCACCTGCTGCAACACTCAACTTCCACACTAGGGTTCTCAGTTCCAAAATACTATTTTTTTTCCACTCTACTACCGTTCTCTTCCACATCTAGTCAGTCAAGCAGTTGCTTGGGAATCATCAGAAGCACGGTCACTCCAGTTTCAAGGAGTCCGTAAGTAGCCACGAGTGGAGCCTTTCCATTCATCTCCTAATTGGCTTTCCATCATATTCTCACAACGTCCATTTTACAAATCCATCTCATCGCCTGCTGCTACTCTCTCCTGCCCTTTTCCTGCCTCTTTGAGTAGGCCCCAACCCACTTATACCTGGGTGCTGCTGCAAGTTTCCTCTATACTGGTACCAACACAACAGGTGGCCCTTGCCTCACGAGCTTAGAATTTTGAGGCGGGGAGAGAATCGCCCACAGAAATAAAACAGGCTAGACTGTAATGTCTTCGGTGTCCAAACAGAGCCACGTGTACTACTATGAGATCAGGCCTTTAAAAAGGACCCAACAGGAAATGGCAGTTCAACTCCATACGTTTCTCAACTCTAAATGCTTATTATTTTGAATTGTGTAATTTCACAGTAACTTAAGTACTGTGTCTTTTGACAATCTGTTTCTCTTCTTACCTACCATATCTAATGATTGTGAAGTTTTAATTATAATTAATGCATGTACCTCTCCCGCTCTGCACCTGTGTCCCCTCTGCACCCAATTCTCCACTGCCAGGTCTGGGTGCTCATCCATCTCCATAGTGAGAGAGAACAGGCAATGGAAAGTGCTCACAGGACCCAGTGCTGGAACCCAGCTGCACTATGAGCATCTCTAAGCCTCACCTCTATTTCAGTAAAATAGATTTAATATTATTACTATCCATGATGAAAATCAGAGATGACCAAGTACCTGGCATACAATACGTACTCAATAACTAGTTTCAAATATGAAGTCTTAGCCTCCAATCCCCCTTGGCTCCAATGCAGCCTCTCCATATTGTGTCCACCTTGCATACTAACTCACACTACTGATTGCTGCCCTGCTCAAACTTTTGGTAGCAGAACCTTCCGGACCTATTTCATGAGGGACACACTGCTGCTCCTCCACACCTTTCAATACTTACTGCACACGACTTCTCCTCAGCAACGCTTCATTAACTGCTGGATAATCTACTTCACCCAAAGAAGTTCTGTGTTTTTATAACTGCTTATTCTGGTGTTCCTTCTGCTTGGAATTCTACCCTGATTTAGGATGGCTTCCCATTTCCCGTATTCTCAGTATCGTTATAGTAGATTATGTACCTGAGCTCTCCTCGTCAATGGATGAAGTCGGGTATCTAGTTCCAGTGTTGTCCCTGTTTTACTGTTTTCTTCCCTCTGTATGTGGCCCACCACCATGCCAATAGAAGGTATTCAACAAATGTCTGCTTAATACCAAGAAAAGAAGGAAAGAGAAAGGAACACTAGAGCAAACATGGCTATTGAGATCTTGCAGATGAAGCAAACTGAGCACATTCCAAGTTGCTAAACAATGTTGTGATTAATTACAAACTACCACTAAGATCCTGAGCGCACCCATGCTGTTTTCCTCTTCAATATGCAGCAGATGATGTTTGTGATTACAAGCTGGTGCATGGCACATGTTCTATTTGAAAGAATGGACTGCTGCTATTGATAAATTCAATCCTATGTGGCCCAATCATTCTTTCACAGTCTGGTATTCAAGCCATAGATGCATGCCTGTGAGCTGATCACTGTATATTAGGGTCTGTAAGCAATGTTTATGTTACTCCACACATGATTATTCTAGGTTGCCAAAGACTCTTCTCTACTTAAAAGGGCAGATAATGACAGGACAACATACTACTGAAATTTTATTTTTCAAAATCCTCATTTATTACTATCAAGATTTTTTTCCAAATTCTAAAACAGTCAAAGGTATCTACACAAATGAAATGTGTATAATGCATTCTGCAGGCGGGCTTGGTGGCACTGGCCTATGGAACCAGCACTCTGCGAGGCTGAAGTAAAAGAATCACAAGTTTAAGTCCAGCCTGAACAACTTAGCAAGACTCCGTCGAAAATAAACACTCAACAGGTACCAGCGACATAGCTCTGAATGCAAGCCCACTGCTCAGGCCAATGACTTTCCAGGGAGAGAACTCCTAAAAGTCACAGGGGTCTGGCATATTGTTGAAGAAAACAATTTAAGCATTATCATCCTGGGGGGCTGGAGGAATGGCTCAGTGGTTAAAATGCTTGCTTAGCAAGCACTAAGTCAAGCACTAAGTACCTGAGTATGAATCCCCGGTACCACATAAACCAGGCGTAATCCCAGCACTGGGAGGCTAAGGCCGGTGGATTGCCATGAGCACAAGTTCAGCCTGTGTGCCATAATGAGTTCAGGACCAGCCTGGGCAGCAGAGTGAGGTCTCAAAAAAAAAAAAAAATTATCGCCCTGGGAAAATCTTCTTTGAGCAATGGGAAATATTCTTCTTAGATAAGAAATTTTCTTAAATAATTATAGTTTAATATTAAAAAAAATCTTGTGGACAAATCACTTTTTAAATAAAAAGATAGATACTCTCAACCTCATGACATTCTGAAACCTGTCATTCTTATTGGCGGAATAAAAAAGATTATTTATTTCAACTACAGCATAATTTCTCCAAACTTGGGAAATCTCCATTGCATCCAGTTTGGCTCTCTAGTTCCTGTGTCATAGCTGAGCAGCTCCTTGTCCTCTCTGAGCTCTATATGCAACACATGGGATGACACCCCACAAGAAGGTATGTTTTGATAATAAAATGTAATCATGCATGCAAAGAATATTCCACTATAAGTTAAATAGTGTTGCTATGATTTGTTCCATCAGCTTACTAGCAGAATGTCTCCAAAGCAGAGTATAACTGGAAAATTTTTAATTAAAATCTTCAATAAACTGCTTTCTCTGTAAGCAAGCAAATGGCCTTTAAAGATTCCACAAGATATCTCAAATAATTTCACTAATACAAAGAAGTGGATTCTGTATTTTCAACTTTTTTCTTTCATGTCTTTTTTCTTTCATGCCCTAAACATATTGCTAATAAACCACCAGGTGATAAGTTAATAAGACCTGTATCACAGGCTCCATAATAAGTCACTTTTTGATAAATCAATGATAATTATACTTTCCAAGTACTCACCCAACCAATGATAAATCAGAATTTTTCCATTCCCTTGTTTTCATTTTAGATCACATGAAGACTCCTCCCAAGATATCATATAACCTATATCTTTCACATTTGAATACTTTGAGATGTATGTACTTCTAAACATAATTATTTGCTTAATTCAAAAAGTGGTATATTCACATGGATACCTGAATTTTATGGGGCTATTTGAACAATATTCTATTACTACATTTCTTTTCTTACATTTAGGCATTCAATAAATAAGTACTAATGACAAGATGGAAACTTAACCAAAATCATGCTGCATTTGGCTTTTCAAATAATAATTACCATGAATAAAAAACACCAAAAGCTAAAAATCACTCTAAATTAAATGTACTGTGATCTTATGGTGAGATGGATTACCTAAAAAAAGACTCCAACTGTCCCACCAGGCTTTAGAAATATAAATGCCACAAACATATGAGGCTCCCTGAAATGTAGTAACTCCAAAGAAAGAAAGCATATTCTCTGTCAGCATGAATCTCAGGACATCTGAATTACTACAAAAATACCAACTGTTATGGTCTATATCTGAAATGTCCCCCAAAACTTCATTTATTTGGATACTGTGCATTCTTATTGGATTTTAAGTACTGTTGGCTGGTGGGGCCTGGTCAGAAAGGGCACTTTACTGAAGGCACGGTGGATCAACTGAGGGCATGGGCTGAAAGGATATACTCCTGCCCCAGGAGTGGTCTTCTGGAAATATCTGGAGCAGCTGCTCTCTGCCAGCCCCTTCTCACCATTCAGTTACCCATGAATGGACAGAGTTGAAATTGTGAGTTAAATAAACCTTTTCTCTCCGAAAGTTGTGGATGGTGAGATTGTGGCCCAGAAATGAAAAAGTAACTAAGATAAAAACTGGTACCAGAGAAGTGGAATTGTTGCTGTGATTCTATCTGAACACATGTCTTAGTTACTTATTCATTGCTGGGACAAAACATCTATTTAATACTATTTAAAGGAAAAAAGATTTATTTTAGCCCACAACTGCAGAAGGTCTCACACAGTCCATTCATGGGAAGCCAGCAGCAGCGGAAGCACATGCCTGAGGATGGAGACCTGATTACCAAGTTGCAGACACAAAGCTAAGTGAAGTACGAGCCAAGTGAGAGGAGCCAGGTGTTATCTGGAGACTCAGGCAAGGCCAGAGCTTTCCCAGGAGGAAACTGTACTGTTTCTTCTTTCTTCCTTTAATAACTTCAAGCTGCCAGGTGGGCCACCCACACCCTGGGTGAGTGCCCCTTCCTTCACTTCCTGGTCCAAAATTCAACAATACACACTTGAAAGCTCTGCCCCAGTGCCCACCCCCACCTCCAATCTCAACGAATAGGCACAGTTTCTCCAGTTCAAATCCTAAGCATCCACCCTTTCCAGCCAAGACCTATCTCTCAACAGCACATAGTTCCACGGTTACCTACTATATCCAAATACATGAGGTTTTTTGAGGACATTGCAGATCCAAACCATTGTAATGTGATTTAGAAGCCTTTGGAATTTGTTCAAGAGAAGAGTTTTTAAAGGTTTGGAAATGTCCGCAAGAGAAGCCTTAGAATCCTAAACTTGATGAGAGATTACGGACTGAGATCAGAACACTAGAATGCTGATAGAACTACCGACTGGAATTGTAACGGCCAACTTCATGAGGTTTTGGATGGGAAGGAGGTCTTATGGGTAACTAATCCAGAAACCATGCATACTATGCTTTGGCAAAGAGTGTGTTGGCATCTTGCCGATACTGAGATTTTGCCTGAAACTGAGATTAAATATAGTGGATCAATCAATCTGACGGGGAAAATTTCAAGACAGCCCAATGTCCATGCTGTCACATGGCCAAAGCAAGTGACTTTTAGCCAGATCTACAATGAAATCCTCCTACTCTATCCTCTTTGAATAAGAATTTTTACCTGGTGCCATTGTGTGTTGGAAGTGGTTAACTTCTCATTGATTTTTCACAGGGGCTCAAAGCTAAGAGTTTCAGTTTTGTCAGAATGAAAAAGACTGAAAAAGCTGGGACAAAAGAATGCATGGTTGTTGAACAGATTATCATTAGAAAGAAGTTAAGAATTCTGCATCACAACTGTAGGAAACATTCCTTGAGGGTACCTCAAGAATTAGCAAGACTCCATCCTTTATACAATCAAAGGTGCAAAAGTGAAAGACTGCTTTATAAATCAAACCCCAAGGCATACCGCAAGGCATCTTAGGATGTCAAAATCCCAAGGAGTTCAGGATTTCTATGCAAAGAACTCAAAAGTTCTATCTAAGAACTCAGAAGCCTCTGCAGCCATGATCTGGGGAGGCCTGGCTACTACGCCAATCGGCAGCAGCTCTTGAAATCGTCCACAGGCTGCCGGTCACACAGGCATGCAGAATGAAAGAGCTCTGGGGTCATGGAGACTTCCGGCCAGCTTTCAGAAGAAGGCCTGCGAGACCAGTCACAGTGTGGCTGCCCTGAAGGGCAGGACATTAATCTGTGGGATAAAAGCTGGAAGTACAGAGAAAACTCCAGAAATCTGGAGATACCAGGAACATGTATCATTTGCAGGGGAAGGCCACAAATTGTGAGCTGACCTAGCCCAAAATCCAGGCCATGGAGGATACAATGAAGACATAATTCCACAGGAATAGGGTCACTGAAAGTCCCTGGAGCTTATATCTCACAGTAGCCTACACTGGTTGCTGGACATGGAACTATAGGATTTAGTAGAGCTACAATACTTAACTTTTGCCCTGCTAGATTTTGGGCTTGTTTCAGGAGATTGCTTTCTATCCTGCTACTCCTCCTTCTTGGAATAAGAAGGTTTACCTGGTGCCAGTGTATGCTGGAAGTGTTTAACTTTTCTTTGATTTTTTTCACAGGGACTCAAAGCTAAGAGTTAGCCTTGAGTCTCAGAGGAGACTTTGGACTTGAACTTTTTAGCACTGCTAGAACTAACACTTTAACAACTCTTAGAAATGGACTAAATGCATTTCCATACGGAAGTGAACATGAGACTTTGGGGGTCAGGGGAGGAATATCATTGTTCGGATCTGGAAATGTCCCCTAAAAGCCTCACATATTTGGATATTGTGGATTATCTATGGATATCACATGCTGTTGGAAGGTGAAGCCTGGCCAGGAGGGGTAGATTACTGAAGGTATGGTGGGCATAGCCTGGAAGGATATACTTCTGTCCCAACTTTTCTCCAAGGGTTAATCCTTCTTCTTGCAATGCCTTGAGCAGCTATTCTCCATCAGGTCTCCCCAGTCCTGGCAGTCAACGTATGAATGGACTGAGACTTTCTGACACTTCAGTTAAAATAAATCTCTCCCCTCTTAGATTGTGGGTGTTGAGTAACACGCCCCAGGAACCAAAAAATTATGAAGATACCAAGAACTAGATATTAAAAGACAAAATATACGATGCCGTGCATGTGTTCTCTAATTCCAAATTAGTTCATTTGTTTCATGTCCTAATTTTCTTTCTCCACCCTTCTGTTATCCCCACCACCCACAAAGAAAAAAAAAAAAAAAAACACGGTCTTGGGCCTTGAGCCTACGACTGTCGCTCAGTGATAGAGTACCTGCCTCGCATGAGTAGTGCCCAAGTTCAAAGTCTAGGATCACTAAAAAAAAAAAAAAAAAACAATAAAAATAAAAAAAACAAAAAACCTCTCTACAGTAGCAGTCATTAAATGCAGAAAAGAAAGATGTTCTGTAAAAAAGGGTGAAGTAAAGTTCTATAAAATATAGAAGAAAACACAAAATTAGGTTCACAGACAACAGGAGTTAATTCAAAGTATAGATTTTCACTTAGAAATTCCAATATACTACTCTGCCATAAATACAGATAAATTTGAGGCATATGTAGGAAAATGGATGTACCATGAGACCATTATGCTTAGCAAAATGAATCAGACACAGAAAGTTAAATATCACATAGTTCTCTTTTTATGAGAAACCCAAAGATCAGTAAGTCTACGAGCAAAATAAAATAATGATGGTAATAAACAGGGATATAGATTTTGTGAAGAAGTTAAGGAAATGAGTGTGGAGGATGAGAACAGGAAGAAGGCGAGTAGAAAATGATCTAGATGAGCTGGGTATATTCAGCAATTCCCCAAAATGAATAAAATTATTGTGTTTCACAAACAAATACCAGTAAGAACAATTTCAGGAGGGAAAAGGTTATGAGTAAAAGGTTCAAAGACACAAAAAAGATGAAATAAAGTCATACACATTTTGAAATGTAGTCAAGAATAAAGACCATAACCATATCACTTTTTTTTTGTAGTTTGGAAAAAGAAACAAGTCCAACACTTAAAAAAATTTAAAAAAACACTTAGGGCAAAATATAAGTGCTGGTGACAAAGGAATAGGATTTTTCATACGTTTGGCTACACTAGGGATTAAAGACATCTGTACCATCACAGGCCAAGCCCACCAGGAGATGCAACAATGTCTCTGGCCTCCATGCATATGCAAGAGCATCCTGGAATCACAAGGTGAAAGGAGGATTTCAGAATCTGTTTTGCTTACAATGGCAATCCCAAAACAACCTGGGGACCACAGCACGGAAATCAAACAAGCACCCATGCTCACAGCTGCCTTACACACTGGCTACCGCTGCCACAAATTCTTCCCACAAAGTGTGACTGGCTGCTCAACTTGCTATCAGTTAGTAAAAGATAAACTTTACAGAAGAGGTAGATCTACAGAGCAAATTCATCATGTGTATGTCTTTAGAAGAAAAATAAGAAAACACTTTAATATAAAGCCATTTATGCTTCTTTTCTTTTCTTTTTTTCTAGTATTGGAAATCAAATCCAACCCAAGGCCTTCACACTAAGCTACGTCCCCAGCACATTTTTATTTTTAATTTTGGGATGGGGTCTGCTAGGTCACTAAGTTGCCCAGGCTGGACTGGCACTTACAATTCTCCTGCCTCAGGTTCTGAGTCCTGGGATTACTGGTCTGCACCACTAGTCTCCCCGTAATTTACAAATTTACAGAAGAGAACAATTACCAATAAAATGTTCAGATACAAATGATAAAACATTATCACAACATTTCTCACATCAAATCCAAGTCACATGACAGGAGGATTTCATTTGACTGGCATAGGCTTCCTTTCCTCCAGAAGGATATGTTAAGAACAGCATAATTCCAGGACGTTCCCTTTAATTTTCCTTCCTCCAAAACATTTTATGGCCTAAAGCACTTGGTCAACTAAAAACTCTCTCATGAGACAAATACCTAAGACAAATCAATACTGAAAAGCAAGTCCATTCATATTAACAAGCTGGTACATTATTTTTAATTTTAAAATGTCACTGGAATTCCATAAGGCATTCACTGCTTTATTGCAGATAAAGCTATAAACTTTGTTACATTTAGTAAGGATGAAAAGCACAAAGTCAGACAACTAGATAGGGTGGGAAACAGTAATAAATCTGAACAGACTGAAATTAGTTTTAAAAACTCCCAAAATATAGCTTAGAATAAAGTTATATTCCAATTTATACATCAACAAATTAACATTTGATTTTAAAAATAGATGTTCATACACTTTGGCTTCTATACCCAGAGACATACTTGTGCGAAAATCTCTACTGCCTGCAGAGCCAGGTTTAGGTTTACTTGTGGCGTTAGAAAGGTCAGCCCAGAGTCTGCAAAGGCCTGTCATGCTGGAGTGCAATTTTCATCACAACTGTGCTTAACATGAGATAAATCTATGATGTATGCATTCATTTAAAACTCAAATACTCACAAAGGAAATTTCAATAAAATACTACTACATAAGAAGACAGGCAAGAGAAAACTAAAGTTTTCAAAGAGCCGTGAGTGGTATAAATCTTAGGAACGTGTATATCTCAAAAGTACCCCAATTAAAGCCAGACTTGAGTAAAAAGAATCCGCTAGAACAAGAGATGTGTGAGAAGGGTTGCTTGTCCACGAGGAAGACCGTAGCATCTCCCCTCTCCTTCCACATAGGCATGGGTAGGTACAGGAAGACACACGCGCTTGTGCACACTGCAGGTGGTTGGTCACAAGGCCACCATCACAGGCTACTTCATTACTTGCAGGCTTTCCCTTCCTGCATATACCTTTTGGGCCTTGACTCTGGTTGGTATCAGTGCAGGAATGAAGACACAACTACAGCTACAAATACACTTGTTCAAAATCACCACAACCATTTTGTTTCTCCATGTTTCTGTTTAATTCATAGACACATGCCCACAAATCTAAATTTCCTGAAAAATTGGCCGAATTTCAGTTGAGCTTTTGCATGTTGTCATACTTAATATAAAGCCTGACTGGGCAAAGGAAAATTCAAAATTCACTTCTCCAAATGTCTTTACTTTTAAATGGCTGTGGATATCTAACTTTATTTTCTGGGCATTTGTGTTTTCAATGTGTGACTGTTTTTCATTAGGCAGATTCTTCTAATCATTTAACATGCATGAATCATAATTTTACTTGATACAGCTTGTGATCCTCTTCTAGATAAATATGGCTCTCTAGGGATGAGGTCAGGACTGAAAATCTGCATGTGGCAGTTTTATTTTGAGGCATGTCTACAGTCACCATATGGTCAATGGAAGTCAGTAAAGAAAGTCAGGATGTGTCTATTTAAAATACTAACTGAAATGTGAATTTCTACTTAGAAATGCTTTGATCCAGATACTTTTTCTGAAAGATAAATCTTATTTTGTCCTTTAAAATTCAATTTGCCCTCTGTACTGCAAAATTAAATTGCAAAACAAAATTCATTTTATATGTTCATTGACTAAATTTCAGATATATACACACACAGTACAGCATATTCATTATCAGAGATGGAGAAAAATCTTATTCTTCAAATTGTTCACAAATTACTTAGACCATATTCCAGAATGGCTCATAATACTTTTTCTCAAGATTATTTGAATATACAATTTCAACAAGAGTGAAGCAATGGCTAGCTTTATAGCTCTCAGGGATGTTCAAGAATATCATGTCCTCTGAGGTCCCTTAAAATACTGAGATTCTCTGATTCTATTGAGTGAAACACATAGTAGCATTTATATTAAAAGTACGTGGCTCAGTGTGAGAAATACAGCCATGATGCGACAGCCATATTGGAGTATACACAAGTATTCTATTTAAGTGACGCATGTGGCCATAATAAATTATTCCCATTCATTATTCATCAAGTCACTATAAATGTTTCAGGAAAATACTGAAGAGCCACAGCTATTTTCTAGCACTTCTCTGAAAAGAACTATTCATGAATATTCTATTTAGCCCACTGGTATAAAGCTTTTCCTCTTTATTGTTATATATCCATTTGGGCTTTTAATGGAAGGAGGGGAGAAGAAAACAAAATTGTGTCTGTGGGAGCTGAATGGTGGTAAAAGGGCAAAGCAAGCTAAATCAGTTCTAATAAAGCCAAGAACTGACATATTTAAAACTGAAAAAAGGCATCTGCATAACCTCCAAATGTCTGTTCTTCTAAACATGGTATTTCGACCTAAACATCACGACTCAAATAGTTTCTCTATACAGAGATAATTTCACCTCACATTGCAAATTACCTCCAAATCTTGAATATTTCAGGAGCCATGTAATATAACTCCTCTTAGTTCCCTGGTTTCTGGTCCCCATTCTCTCAATCTCTGTATCTACTCACCTTTTCCTCAGCTCAGCCCCTGGCTGTGTTCTTCATGCCTCCAGCTATTTTTTTCTACATGTCCTTTATATCTTCTGCTTCCTCTTCTGTGTCTGGCATAACCACTGTTCCCACTTTGCCCTCCAGGTTTTTCTCCATCCCAGTCCTACCGTCTGAAATACTCAGGCTGAAATAAGAAAGCTACTTTTTCTATTTCTACCATTTTACTTTCTGAGCTCTCCTCACTCTCACCATCAATTCTACTAAAACTACTCTCCGAAAATGTCATTTTAATTAAGTTTCTGATTGCTAGTACCAAGAGTGAAACAGTTATTCTCCGTGTCCTCTTTACATTCTGTACCATTTGCCTATTCATCTCAAGTCTCTCAAGTCTCATCTCACTACTTTCTCCGACATTACAGAATTTTGTTTCTTCTTTAATACTTTTGTTGCATTTCTGGTTTCTGTACTTAATTAATGACCCTTAATTAGTCATTCTTCAAGATCTTTTACCTAAAATCTTGAGCCATACACTCTGTAATACACAAAGTCAACTTCTTTTCGCATCTGGATCCTGGCCCATCAAGCTTGCGGAGAACACTGATCCTCTAATGATTACCTATCCCTCCATTCCAAAATCATTTTCTCTTATTTTCCAGACCTTTCCTATCAGTATAAAATTTTCATATAATCAGTAAAATAAAACTGAAGGACCAACTTTTAAAAAATCCATAAGCTGGGACTGGTGTCACAGTGTAGTAATCCCAGTACTCTTGGAGGCTGAGGTAGGAGGATCCCAAGTTCAAGCCCAGCAAGAGCAACTTAGCCACTTAGCAAAATCCTGTCTCAAAATCAAAACTAAAAAATTAGCTGGGGACATAGCTTGGTGTGAAGGCCTTTGGTTAAATCCCCAGTATCACTAAATAGATAAACAAATGTCCACATGACTATTTTGTACCTAATTTTCTTGTCCTAGCTTACAGAAAATTCACTTATAAGCAATGTGTACCTTACTCCACCACTTCCTTACCTCTTCCCATTCTATCCTCCACCAAGTTAACACCGTCAAGCCAGCCTCTCCCATGAGCTCCACATTACAACACACAACATGTTGCTCCACATATGAAATGAGATGCACACACTGCACTGGCCAAAACAGTAGTCTTGACTCCTTGGCAACCTGCTCCTCCTTTAGCATTTCCTTTGCACTGACAGAAAGCTTTATGCACCACAGAAATCTTTTCCTCACATCTGCCAGCTAATTCTATCTACCTGGGCAGCTTATTTGTTTTGTTTTTCATCTCCTTTGACAGAGTCTAATTTTCACACAGCTGAGGTCATCCACTCCAAGTTTTATTTGTAGAACAGTCTGTAATTCGGCTACCTACTGTCTCATCTTTTTGAGGATCAAAGACAGCAAGAAAGTATGTGCTGTACAAACAGAGAAGCCTTAGCTCCCCCAGCACTGTCTTACCCACCTACCACTCTGACCACTCCAAAGGACCTGCTGTTCACTAGGAGAGGCACTCTGTTCATCATCAACTCTTGCTCAGCACTTCCCATATTCCACAAGCTGTGTTAACTTCTTCACAGGTCTCATTTCAGTAATACAATAAAAATACAGGTCAGTGTCATCATTTCTGTTTTACTAAGTTTACAGGGATCACAGAACTGTTAATTGGTACAGCTAGAATTTAACTGAGAATCTTACTCCAAAGCCAATCATCAACCAACATATTCTTCTGAAAGCCCAACTCCACAACTTGTCCAAAGCTACCCACAAAGTTATTAACAGTGTGAAGAAGACTCAAGGCCTTCCTGAGTGTAACCCATTGTGTAACTAATTATGCTGCCTGTGGTCCCTTTCATAAAACAATGTGACAACACAAACCAAGTGTGTAGACATGGCACAAGCCTGACAACTGATAATTCCCTTTCCTGAGTTCTGACACTTACATGTAACTTCATTACATTTAAAAAATAATTCACATTGCTCAAAAATGTTGTCTTACTTTCTAAATTATCATCTACTATTTTTGAAGCACTTACTGAAAACCAGTATGTAAATACTCGCAAATTATAAAATATATTCAAGGATCTGGAGGAATAATGCAGTAGTTACAACACTTGCCTAACAAGCTCAAGGTCCTGAGTTCAATTCACCAGGACCAAATAAGCCACACATGGTGACATATGCCTGTCATCTTGGCACTTGAGAGGCTGAGGCAAAAGAATTGACATGAATTCAAGGCCAACCTGGGCTACAAAGTGAGTTTAGGACCAGCCTGGACTGCACAGCAAAACCATGTCGAAAAAAAAAAAACTGCTATTTTCAAATTATTAAGCATCATACAAGACAATCTGCACAATCCAAGACAAATGGCATTAAGCATGATGAGTATCACCGTCCGTAAACCAAAAACTTTTACATTGTAAAAATGTTGATAACGCCACTGTTTCCCTTAGAGACTTCCTGTAAACATTTTATGTAATTTTTCATAGAAAACCTACAGACCAAATTCATTTCTGATGCCAAAATTTCCTAATTTTTTAATTGTTTTTCACTCAGATACTTTTTTGTGTCTAAATTATAAATTACTATCACTCAATACCACTCAAAAATCTTAAGAGCTCACACAAGCACCTAAAAGCATGCACTCATTCTCTTCAATATTTTGCTTTTTAAGACCAAACACTTGTGCTATCTCTGGGAAGAACTGAACCACTCCTCACGATGGTGATCATGAAGTGCCTCCAGTGTATGCAGACATGCACACAACAGATTTAGAGGGCAAACTTACTGGTAAATCCTAATTTTATTTTTCCCCTATCTTTTCTATTCATTAACATGTGTTGGAAACACATAATAATAACATTCAATCTGAGGGACTGGTGCTCATACACACTGTACTATAATGAGTTTTACTTCCTTTTTTGCTTTTCTGTCTTCTCCTTTCCCCAGGGAAAAAAGAAGACGGGAAAAAAAATACCACCCTCACGATCTGATTTACATTCTGGTTTGCTAACTTTGGATAGAAGGGAAGGAGAGTGATATCCAAGAAGGAAAATGGGAAATTTTTCTACTCCCTAATATTAAGCCAACAAATCATTTTCACTATTGTCTTCTTTTTAAGATACCTATTTTATACTATCAGTTTCCACACAAAATTATGTCCATACACAAAGTTTCTTCAAGGGACTGCTTAGAAAATGCCTACTTTGTTACCGTATTTGTACCACTAAAAGGTCGTAGACATTTTTCCAAGGATCTCCACAGCAGGCCCCCTTCATTCTAACCAAAGTTGCTTGCTCCCATTTTAACTCTGGCAGATAAAACAGGTTAGGCAATGCAGCCAAACACACAACTCCCCAGAGGAAATCTGAAAAGAAGTGGTAAGTATTCAAGGAAGCCACCTGTCTGGATGAAGACTGACTTCTTTGATCAGAATAGCAAAGAAAACCTCAAACAACCCATGCAGAGAACAAATATAGCCTTTAAATACAAGTGTTATTTATTTCAGTTTCTATTAACCTATACCACAAATGGACATAGAAATTCTTAAAAGCCAGAGGCTAAAAGTGTTCAATAATGTGTATGAGCTTATGAATCATGGGTTATAAATATCAAACTGTAACGTTAAATTTGAACACTCTAAATATTTGTGTATACTAACAGCAGACTATGTATGCTCTCTTCTAAGCTAAGGGCAAAAGTACCTTCACTTGTACATCTAAATCATGACGGCAACACTCAGAAATATTGTTAGCAGGGGCCAGTCTTGTTCAGGAGTTTATCTATATCTTTTAGTAGGCTTAAAACAGACCTGCAGCCTGCTCCAGCACTTAGGCAAGTTCAGAAACACAGTTGCCCATTAATAACATCCTACATCAGTGAGTGGAAGCAAATTTCCAAACCTCTCCATCTGCCACCATCACATGTAACTTAGTCTCTTCACCGACTGCCTAAACTGGTAGACTGAAGCAGAAACCAGTCATGGTCCTCATCCTCAGAGAAAGGACATGGTAGATGGCCCTGATCAAAGCAGGCAGCAGTACCATGAGACGGATCCATGAGAGCTGAGAAAAGCTCCTCCTCACCGAAGGAGACCATATGCAAACACTTACTGGTTCCATAACTCATTTCAAGTTACAGGCATTAATTTTCATAAGGATTATTTCCAGTGTCGCCTACTCGCAAGTGTTTTTACCTTTAAGATTATACTGACTGACTGTATCATGTTTTGTTTTTCTGAGGAAGGGTCTCTTTGAGGCAGGGTCTCATTCTGTAGTCCAGGATGGTTCTGAGCTAACTATGTAGCCCAGGCAGACCTTGGACTCAGGACAATCCGCCTGCCCCCAGCTTCCAGAGTGCTGGGATTACAGGTGTGCACCACCACACTCAGCTTGCGTGGTGCTGAGGAATCGAACTCGGGTACTTAGCACTTGCATAGCACTTTCTAGACAAGCGCTTTAAATGCTGAGCTCTTCCTCCAACCCCCTATCATGTATTTTATACAAGATCTTTTCATGATAGAGTTATTGCCTACCAAGGCCAAAATTTTAACCTCTTCAAACATTTAGCATCTCAAGAAGCTTCCTGGCCTGACACTTAGAAAACAAAATCAACAAAACTCAATGAAACTCAATAAACAAAATTCAAATATGAAATCTTTCTCTAGTCCTAACCTTGGCATTGCCATCTGAAGCAATGCACTAACACATTTTCTTAAAGATTAAGTTTTAAGAAAGCCAGTAAGGAAAGTATAGAAACAACACATATATAAGTACTGGCAACTGGATTTCACAGGGTTTGACTTCTGTCGTAGAAAGGGGTTGGGTTAAAAAAAAATTAAGCATTAACACTTACTTATTTACGGGCTAGGAGCATAGCTCAGAGGCTAAAGTGCTCACCTAGCAAGTACCATAGCCCTGAGTTCAACTTCCCAGTACCACATAAACGGGCATCGTGGTACACTCCTGGAATCCCAGCACTTGGGAGGGTGATGCAGGAAAAGTGTTTTGCGTTTTAAGGATGCATAATGAGTTCAGAACCCGAGTGGACTATAGAGGGAGACCTTATTTCAAAAAAAAAAACAAAAACAAAAACAAAAACAAACAAACAAAAAAACAAAAACAAACAAACAAAAAAACCCACTTACCTATTCAACCCTGCTAGATCAAAGCAGGGTAAATCCATCTGCAGTGGTCCTAAGGAGGTTTATTGTATCAATCCCACTGGGCCCAACAGAAAACAAAGGCTCTGAGAAAGGAAGTAACTCTTCAAGCAAAAAGCTAGTAAGTGGCAAAGTCAATGTTATTTGACTTATAAGCCCTTTAATCTTGTTGTTTACACGTGTTATTTTTTGGTAATTGATTACTGTATTTCCTTTTAAGAGGAACTGTTTCAACAGATTTTATGGGTGTCATTCAATCATTTTTTCAAACTGGGCACACACCATATCTAGCATGATGGGAATTTTATTTGTAGGTGAAATTTTAATTACTAATATAAATACTAAGATGCTACACAAAACATTCACAGGAACTATCTTTTTTCTGCATCGTTCACAAACATTTCCTACATAACCCAACATACAACAGAGAAATGATACATCTTTTGTTTCCATTTTGTACACAATGGAAAAATGTGTATATATATTTTACAAAGTTTAGCTAACAAACACTAGCAAGGCTGACAGTATTAAGTCTATAGGTGAGAAATTATTAAAATAATCGAATTTATTCAACATCTGCCACTTCCGTAACTACTATTTTTATTAATAAAACCTGCCACCAATCAGGTTTTTGGAATATACTATTCAATTTGCAGTACTGCTCCCCACTTTGAATCAATGTAATTATTAACATAGAAAACAGCTGAAAAGTAGGGGGAAACATTTGCAAAAACAAACAAAAAGTCCCCAGATTATTATAACCATGATGCAATTTCTTCCCAGGCAATGGAATCTGTAACTATCAATCATCAGAAGTTAATCTATGTATTTTTATCTATATCCAACAGAGGAGCTTAAAATCCAACTTAGTGTTTAGTTAAGGGTGGGTCAAGTAATCAGCCACCATTTGAAAAATGACTATCTATATTTTAAAAAGACCACCAAAAGTAGGTTCACTAAAATTATTTTAAAAATCAGAAAACATTTCTTACAAAAGAGCATTATATTCTGCACCCTGCTCTGAACAGATGTCGGGGACATGTGGACTAATGTTTTAGCTCTTTACAAACAGGGTCGGGGGTGGGGGGAAGACATGCAAAAATTAACACTAAAATTTGGAAATAGCAGGAGAGTGAGTGAATTTTATTTTTTGCTCATTGTTGGTGGTTTAACCACCCCCTCCCCCCATATAATTATTGTGAACACTTTGTGGTGACTGTAAGCATCTGGGAGAGTGGGACAGGGAGGAAAGAAACAAGAGTCCATGAGTTTACACATATTAATGTATCCCAGGCACTAAACAAGCAACTGAACCAAACACAAGTTACCTTATAATTTACCTACATTATTTTGACTCAAGTTTTACTTTCTCAAGAAGAGAAAAACAATCACGTGGGCCTGTCTAAAAATGGCAATGTGTTTTCCTATTCTCATTACACCAGGCATAGCTATTAGGGAATAGAGACAATCTCTGAGGAAACACATCAGAACTTATTCATATGTTTCCTTCCAAGTTACCTTGGGAGAAAAGTTATAAAATTATTTCAGCAACGTTGTGCCTTAAACTATACCGGACATTGTTTTAGCACCACGTTCAGACTCTGGTACTCCCTGAATATCCTCAGTGGCTACAAGCTTTCCCCCTTCCAAAGTGACTTTGGTTTCTGGTAGTGAATGCAAACCTTACTAAAAAAATGAAACACTGAGTTACGAGAAAACTTTTCAGATGAGACAGAGAATGTGCCTGGAGGTCGCTGCGCTACTGGCAAGCTGCTGCTGGGTCTAGCAGGGCCTTGGTGTTTCTAGTCTTCAGCTCTCTCCTACTTAACACACCCTTGGCCACAGAAGCCTTCTGTAGGAATGCCCCCCATCTCCTATCTAAATCAGTGAACACGTATTTCTTTTCTTTAGGGGCCTCATCACGACTATTAAAAAGTTTAATTTTTTAAAATTAAAGTCATTGCCTCCATTACACTGTAAGCTCTATGCACTCAGCAGCTATGGGGTCTGTCACCACTGTACACATGGCATCCACAGAGAACTGATATCAGAATTCAATAAATCTTGGTTGAGTGAACAGAACAAACTGTTTTGTGACTCAAGAGGTGGCTCTCAAAGCAATTTCAATAAAAACAAGAGTCTTAAGGAACAGACAGCAGCACTGCTGAAGCATAGTCCCTCTCCTCTAGGGTGACAGAATGGGTCAACTCCTGGTTGGCTAAGAAACATACTCCCTAAGGACTGGCTGGGGGCATAGCCCAGTGGTTAAAGTGCTTGCCTGGCACACAAAAGGCCATAGGTTCAATTCCTCAGCACCACATAAAGATAAGTTAGGCGTGGTGGGCCATGCCTGTGGTCCCTGCAGTTTACACAATGAAATCAGGAACAGTGTGGACCAGATCTTGTCTTCAAAAAAAAAGAAGCCAACTTTCAAAGTCATACCATGTCTTTAACCAACTGTTTATAAAATACAGTAATAGAGCAGCACTGAATACAATTCTCTATGTATTGGGGATTCAATAACTGAGGATACAGAAGTGCTTTAACTTGTGATCTAATTTATGTGAAAATGTCTGGCATTGCGACTATGATACTATATTCTATACAATACAAATGAAGGAAATACATTTTTGGAAAAAAATCATTGCTCCCATTAATTTTGATGACTTAATGCAGAAATTTTTAATTTACTCCAGTGAAAAGAAACCATTATCTTATTTAAAGTGATTATTTTTTACCAAAACCATGTATTTCTTTGATGATGTCAGAGAAAAGGTAGTTAAGAGTTTCTTTCAGTTTATTTTTTAGTGGCTAATGTCCTTGTTGACTAAAAACTGAAAGTATCCTACAGAGGTTCTGCAATTTTTGTCAACATCTTCATGGTTTTCTACGCAGCAAAACAAACAGTCCTCGGACAGATATCTTTTCATGTGCGCACTAACTGGCAGAAATCTGTTGTCAAGTATCATTACAAAGATGAAAGAAACAATCTATAGGAGGTCACTGGAGAAATCATCAGGAAGGAAGAGTTTGACAATGAATTTTAAACTGGCAGAAGTAAGAGCCTTATAGGCAGAATATCTGACTTCTCTAACCTAAGCAAACTTAGATGTATTTGGCAGGTATTTGGCTAGGTAATCCTAGCTACTCTGATGCTGCGGCAGGAGGATGACAAGTTTAGGATAGTCTGGGCATCTTAGGTATACTCTACAACAAAATAAAAATAAAAAGGACTCAGATGTGGCTCCATGGCAACGCACTTGCCTAACATGCATGTGACCTACAGTTCAAATCAGACAGAGCACCAAGAGAGGAAAAAAAGTTAACACTCAAACTCAGCTTTGAATGGAGAATCATGCTTGTCCAACATACAAGAGACTAAAAATTTCATTGCCACATGGATCACTTTTTCTACAAAAGTCTTGCAACATAAAATCATATCAGAAGATCCCTTATCGTCCTAGCATACAGGATTTCTAGCTAGCCCTATGATCCACAAGAAGATCAGTGTAAGGAGAAACAAAAAATTGACATAACTGTCATAAACTTTAACAGATGACAAATACTGTAAACTGTGCTAAGCTTCTGAATAATATAAACATGCTGTTATGGTTGGATTTGAAATGTCCTCCCAAATCTTCATGTATATGGATATAGTGGGATAGCAAAGGAACTATGTGCTATTGGGAGATGGGGCCTGGGTGTAAGGGATGGATGCTCGGGGTCTGACCTGGAAGGATCATGTCACCTTGTTAAGATTCAGAAATGTCCATGGCAGAGCTTTCAGGTGTGTGTGACCGACGTGTGGATTACTGGGAAAGGACCTGGAAGACTTAGCTTCTCCCTTTTTCCCATGCCACAAAGAGCTTTTCTCCAACTAGAGATCCACCATATGTGTGCAATATTACTGGCCTCCCATGAATGGGCTGTGGTGAGACCTTCTGAAACTGTGAGCAAAAATAAATCTTTCCTTCCTTAAGTTGTGGATGTTAGGTATCCTGTCCCTACAACAAATAAGGAACTAAGATTCATATGCCCAGTAATCCATTTTTTGTTGCCTCAACACACTTCCTTCAGTAAGATTTTAGTTTCTTCTAGAGTTTTCTCTTGGACTATAACTGTGACTTTGAAAATGAGGAGGAAATACTATTACAAATCTAGGACTTCTTTCTCTCACAAAAAATTCCAAGTTGTGTATATAGTCTAATGACTCTTATAACCATGCATTCTGGAAGTGTATTTCTCATATGAACTCTGTTCACTAGCTCAAATGGTCTTACACATGTTTATGCATTAATATTTATTTCTCATCCTCCCATTGAAGACTAGTGAGTTCTTTGTCACAAAACAATGATTTACCTCTTTTCTCACACAATCCCTAGGGTCAGAAAAATACTCAAAACATGGAGCACTCGATAAATACTCAATGTGTGCATGAACACAACTGAAATAGGTAACCTCTGCTTAGGAGTTTAGACTTTCACTTCTAGCATCCTTTGAGCAGAAAATATTTTTCAAAGTAAGACTTTTTCTTAACATTATCGTAAGTACAGGAGGATGCTCACATATGCATTTTTAGCTTTACCACACATCAGTACATGGCA
Source organism: Ctenodactylus gundi (assembly GCA_004027205.1). NCBI lineage: Eukaryota > Metazoa > Chordata > Mammalia > Rodentia > Ctenodactylidae > Ctenodactylus > Ctenodactylus gundi. Next base: position 26,154 of record PVKB01005282.1, read on the forward strand.
GCACACACATGTGAAGCATAAAACCCAGGGAATAGACATGCTAAGGGTACAGTACTAGGACAAAAGATGTCAAAGAGACTTCTACAACCAAGTTCCAGGACCAAACCTAGGAAGGTCCTCTTATCCGTCTCTCTAGTGAGTGAATTACGGGCCCTTCAGAGCGGCAGCAGTGCTAGGACACTTCCTGGTATGGCTATCCATACTAGATTTTTGCATTATGAGCTCTCAGTTCAGCAATTTTAAGCATCGCCAACTGTCTCTACAACAAAAGACTGAATAAGAGGCAATGCTTTTCAAACCTCCAACACTTATAATCGCATACTCAAATCAAGTCTCAATTTTATTAGACGCACAAAACCAGGTATCAAGCACAAGTCTTAACAAAAATAAATCATTTCCAATCTACTGTCACTCTTTAATTTTAAAAAGGTCAAAACTGTAGTATGGATATGCTCATAAAATAAGGGATAGTAGTTTCAGAAAAAAAAAAAAAAACGAGGGAACCTCTGACTAACAGTACACATGGAAACATTGGAGGATGATGAGAAGGTCATCCTTGTTGTTTGTGGTGCTGGGATGGAACCAAGGACTTCATACAGGCTAGGGAAGTATGCTACCAGGGCGCTGCATTTCCAGCCAGACTTACCGGTCTTACCGGTCTGAACTGATGCCATGAATAGAGTCCAGAGCTACAGAAAACAGAGAGGCAAGTAAGTAGTCTGCATTCAAAAGACAGTACCCAGCCATGGGAAGAGAGGGGGTTCACTGCACATTCTAAAAAACATAAGGGGCCAAGAAAATCATTCATGAAGACAGGAAGTACCTGCAAGCCTGGGAGACAAACACCTCACTGCCCGCTGGACACACACGTATGAAGTTTGTTTGCTGTTGTGCCTACTTGAGGAGGAAAGAAAAAGGGCTGGAACATGATGCCAGGCGGGACATGGGAAAGGGGAGCAATGGAGCAGGCTACGACCACCATTTGGCAGGACAATGATCCACTTTGAGCCATCAGACATGACAGGACAGCTGCAACTCAGAGGAAAACGAAGGTTAAAGAAAAAAGACTTTTTAAAAAAAATGAGAATAGAATCTGAGAACTCTGTTATCTATGAGAAATGGTGAGTAATTTCAAAAACCGAAGATGAGTAGGAGAAAAAAATCTCTCATATTTAAAGTGTATGAACAGTATCTAAAGCAACTTGATTAAAAAAATTTAGTTTCCTAAGTCAAAAAAAAAAAAACACTTTGATAAAACCAGCAGACAAATGCATTTTTACAAGAGGCAAAATCTCTTCTAACCGTTCATTTACACATTAGAAAAACTGGTGTCCAACTCTCACAAAATGACCCAGGGGACCATGCCATGTATTCTGCCCTCATTGTCTTTTACTCTAGATAGTCCACGGATAACACCAGGTCTCCTCGATAGGAAGAAAAGCATTAGCCTGATGATCAAATCCAACACGTGGCAGGAGAAGACATACAACTTCTACACAGGTGGTGGGAAGAAAAATGAGCAGCCCGGCTGACTTCCACCATGCTACGTTTCCCTGGTCACGGCCACTTTCTTTCACTATTCATCTTTCTGCCCATTTCTCTCTTGCTTTTTTAAGCCAGTTTCCCCCATTATTGTTTTTCATCCCCTTTCCTAGGTTCAATCAGAGTCAGTGTCACAGTGATGGTCAGGAACAGAACATCACCTCAGGCTGTTGTCAGAAAGTTCAAGCAGGTGTGCAGAGAACTAGTATTTTTTAGTAGACACATCTCCATCGCGCTATTAACATGTAAGTGGCATTATTATATTTTACACCCTGTCCCACCAAAATTAAACAGTAAGATTAAATGACAATAAAATATAAGACATAAAAGTACAACTGTACCTCTTAAAATGTATTTAAAGTGGCTTCAAATATCAGTTTCTTATAATAAGAATTGGGAAGAGGCTGTAGTTATTCTTTCTTCTTTAATTAAGAAGAAATGTTTAGCTTAGCTCAGAAAGCATTTTCTGAATCTGTTTAAAATTTACACCTGATTAAGGCCCCACTGTGCTTACACATATATGTGAATAAATTTCACTGGCATCTTTTCTTTCAAAGAAAAAGAACTTGCTGGTCACGTAAATATAAAAAAATAAAGAGAACTGAAGAGGTATTACATTAAAAAAAATAACTGTAATGAAAAAGATTCTAGCTCTCACATTCACAACAGAGCTCATTCCATCTTCTTATCCCAGTAGCCATCATCTCAAGATTTACATAAGTAGCAATAACTATTCAAAAATATTACTAGTGAGGAAATTTTCCAATAACTGGACTTAAATATTTTATCATTGCTACTCAATTTTTCATGCTAGTATTTTATGATTATCCATTTTTAGAAGCTAATAAACATAAAAGGCAAGCTTTTAGTAGAACCTGTCAGGAGAAATAACGTGGCCTGGGTACCACATCTCAGATGCTGTCTGGGAGTTGCACAGCAAGTCCCTAATGGCTGTAGTTCTGCATCTTCCACGTCTGAGTTAGTTGCTAGGAAACATGAAAGGCAGGGATCCAGCATGAAGTCTGGGAACAATGAGCTGGCTTAAAATTTATCTGAATAACTAACACATCACCTTCATAAACTGTTATCTACCTTAGGAGGCTGAAGGTTACCTATGATGTTTCTCGAGATACAAAGATTCTGATGTAGTAAAATTCTATACTTTCACTTTAATAAATATATTCCTGTATCTACTGAAATAAGAACAATCGTAGAAATCTTAAAATCCTTTTTAAAAAATTCCTGGCCAGAAGTTGTTCCCAACCTCTTCATCAAAGGTAGAGGTAATGCAAAGTAATCTTGCTTGAAGCTGTATTTTGATTTTGCTGCACCACATACACACAAAGAGAGAGAAGAAAATCCACAACTTCATCACAACCACATGAAATATTTGCTGTAGAATTACGAGAAGGGAGAGAACAGAAATAAATTAAAGGAGACACATATTTCCTCTGATAGCACACTCAGCCAACTAGAAAACATTAACGGTGAACAGCTTCCCCTCAAAAGTCCTAAATTAGACTGTTCAATTAATATTAGCATCAAAACAACACTTGGTGTGGATGAGCAAACATGGATTTAAAGGGAATAAAATTACACAAACAAAAAAATTTATCTTGCATGCCTCTAATTGACATTTTAAGTCATAAATCATCTGTATTAATTATTTCAGGTTTTAACCATGAAAATAACTATCAAAGATGTAAAAGCAAGCACATAAATGTTATCGCAAATATCTTCCTTCTTTTCTATGCCCTAATTATACAATCCCTTACCTCCAAAAAAAGAACTTGCAAAGTATAAAAACTTAGAACCTCTACTAAATTCAAATTTAAGCTATATTTAAACTTTTTAAGCCGTTTCTTACCAACTAAAAGGCCAACACAAAACTAGAAAGACCAAAAACCCCAAGATATTCATTTATCTGGTAAACAGAAAAGTTTATATTCTCACAGTGTTGGAGGCTGGAAGTCCAGGATCAAAGAACCAGCACTGTTGGTTTCTCCAGAGACCTGCCTCTCTATGGCCTTGCAGCTGGCAGCCTTCCCAGTGTGCTCCCCTAGGTGCTTTGTTTTTGCACACAGATTTTATTGGGTCTCTCTTTTCTGATAAGGATATCATACTGGGCCAGGACACACTCATACGACTTCACTTAACCCTAAAAACATCTTTAAAGGATCCATCTCCAAATACAGTTAACACTCTAAGGTTATGAATTTCAACATATCATTTCACAGGGTTAATGTTACAGGCTATAAAACTCCATTTGCTGCTGAAGTCTAGTGAATACTCGCATTTTCACTGTAATCTATACACATACATGTAGGCTTCTACATGCCATGACAGCATCTAAAAATCTCTTCCCAGAAAAGCTATTATATTTCTGACATTTTCAACATTCTCCAGTATGTTCTCCTTTCACTTTAGAGAAAGCGAGAAGTAGAGAAGGCTGGAAAAGATGAGGAAAAAGTAAAGTTGGTAAAGTACATTGATTTGCCCAAGGTCACAAACCAGGGACCACAGGGATCAGCATGAGAATGGAGGTCTTCCGACTCCTCAGTCAGCCATCTTTATTCATGTGAGATTTAATGACGTAATGACGTTCAGGAACTGAATCCAAAATCCTGTCAAATTCACTTGAATCAACACCAGTGGGATGTAAAGGTTATGAATAAAAACAGACTTGCTGAATTCTGCACATAATCATAAAAAGAATTTAGCATGAAATCAATAGCATTGTGACCTCTCTCTCTCTCTCTCTCTCTCTCTCTCTCTCTCTGTGTGTGTGTGTGTGTGTGTGTGTGTGTGTAAACCCAGGGCTAAGCTACATCTTGAGCTCTTTCTCTGTTTGGTTTTTGAACCTAGGTCTTGCTCAGTTGTTAAACTGCCCAGGCTGAGTTTGAACCTTCAAACTTCCTGCCTCGGCTTTCCAGAGTACAGTATTACAGGCTTTCACCACTGGGCCTGGCTAAATACAATGTTTGTACAGCCCCAATTGTCTCCAGAAAAAATTTAAAAGCTTTTTAATTGAGAATTTATTTCACTTGTATAAATAACCAGGTAAACAAAATAAAATTTCAGTGCAAGAAAGAAAATCCCACAAATACTACAAAGCAAATTTAATCTAGCAACAAGATACCTTCATTAATAAGGTGATCTTACTGATCAACCACTCACATTTTCAACAGGCAATAAACACTTTGTCTGCTAACAACTAAAATTAAAGAGAAGAACTGAACCGCTGCACAACAAGACTCTACTCAGGTTAAAGAAACCAGGCTAATACACCAGGAAGGAAAAAAAAGAAAATCTGAGTATACGTGACAATAAAGATACCATTTGCCATGAGTACTTTGTGTGGGCCAGGCACGAAGCTCAGTCTTCAGAGCAACCCTGTGAAGCAGGTGCTACTTCACACAACGGAGAGAGGCCACGAAGCAGACCCAAAGAATAGCAAACACAACAGAATTTCTGAATACTATGTATTTATGAATATAAAATGAGTTAAATTATGGAATTTCAGTCATTCATTCTTTCAGGCTGCAAATCTGATGAGCATGTATCACAAACAGGATAATCCCTTCTTGGCCTTTTGGCTAAGATCAAGCGTAGTATCTGCTATTATCAGTTTAATATCTCACACGATTTTTATCTGAGGGTAATATATTAAATGCATTTTTGGAGCTAGGAGACAGAGGTTGCTCCATCTCACCCTTGTACCAACCTGGCAACTCCTTACTTCCAGGAAAGGTGTGCTCTCTTTGGGGGACGGGGGAGTGGGTTAAGTCATCCCTAGATCTTGAGGCTAAAAATACAATGATAGAATCCGTATTGGCCTGATGGGTTCAAAGTCCACTGAGGAAAGTGAACAGACTGCAAAAAGGCATCACGATAAGGAATGTCATTGGCTCAGGGTACAAATCACCTAGCGTGAATAGGGACCCTTGATTAGCAAGGCCCAGCCAAACACAGTGTATATGCCTTTGATACATGTGAGAAGGAATTTCATTAAGCTGATTTTCACTTTCCTTAAAAGCTAGTGACCTAAAGCTACTTTGTTAGGTGGAAAGCCAAACCTCCAGTGAGCCAAAATTATGTAGCCCAAACATACAATTTCTGACAGTAAGATTTTATTCAATGATCAAATTTATATTGCTTAAAGAATGACAGAGGATTTGTGGAATGTGAATAAAAGCTTGATTTAAAAAACTTTTTAATGAGAATAAATTATATATCCTTTAGAATATTATTCAAATTTGTTTTCTGAAATTGAGCTTAAACAATATGAAATGAGAATTCAAATTACTCTATGCAAAGAACCTACTTCAGTAGGTCTCCTCTCTAAGGACTAGTAGGGGAAATCTGACCCCAGGCTTCACTATCAGAAAAAACTGTACTTTTTCACAATATAATTGGTAAACTTTAATCAAATTAGCATCACGCATGTAATGATCACCCCCTCCCCAGGCTGTTAGCATTTTTTAGACAGTGACATTTTATTTGTATATATCATAATCAGACAGACAAATAGATACCATACACACTCACAGATTTATTTAGCGAGGTACTAGAAACGAACTCAGGGACTCGCACAAACTAAGGACAGGATCTACCTTTGGTCCACACTCCCAGCCCCCACCCATGGGGATTTGAAGAGTCTTTCAGAATGTAGGTAAGTGTTTTTTTTTTTTTTAAAGTACCTGAGCAATTTTGTCATTACTAAAACATAACAGGGTACACTTACAAAAACCTATGTGGGATAGCCTACTACACACCTAAATGACAGGATGTGAACATGTATGTGGCACAGACCAAGAACAAGAGAAAATGACACAATCAAGAGAAGTGGAAAATGGAGATGTATGAGGCAGTTCCTGGAGTCAGCATGGCACATTTAGCAGTGAACATTTTCCTTTTAGAAGTACACTCCAACATAATTTTTAAAAATGTAGTAAATACATAAACCAGTAACATAGCCCTTTATCAACATTATCAAATTATATAACTAGACCAGCTCACTACAAACATATATTGTGGTGTGCTACAACTTCGTAACATCTCTAAGAAACAAAACTTTTTGGTCCCATGATAACTCTATGGACCACAACTGTCTGTAAGGTCCACTGTTGACCAAAACAATTATACAACACATGACTTTTATTAGTCAGCTTTCTGTCACTAAGAAAAGAGGTTTCAGTTCACAGCCATTTTGGCTCCATTGTGTCCGTGCCCTTAGTGATGCAGAACTCCAAGGCCAGGAGTGTGTGGTGGAGCAAGGCACTCGCTTTGCAGGGGACAAGAAGCAAAGTGATGGAGAAGAAGGAGCAACCAAGATTCTCAGCCATATTCCCTTTGAGGGATTGCAGGGGTCTCCTTTTCCAAAGCGTCCACCACTGCCCAGTAGTACAGCAGGCTGGCAATGGAGTCTTTAACATGTGGGCCTTCAGAGGACATCAAGAATTCAAAACTCACAGTGTACCTATATAAGACAAATTCAAACAATACATACTAAATGTTGAAATATCGAAGTCCTTGTTCCTTGTCTGTCCTGTATCTAATGAATGAGCAGGTAGGAAGTGTGCACAGAAGACATATGAAACTGAAGGGCTTATAGAAGGGTTGGACACTACTGCACATATGAAGGTGATCATAGAATATTAAGCTACTGGCCTTCCCTTCCCTGGACATTATTGTACTTCCACATAAAACTCCCATTTAATTATTGGCAGATATTAAATATTAAGCTATTCCAAAGTAATCCTCTCTCCAAAGCACCTACTAGTGCTTCCTCAACCCCTCAGGGGCACGGCCACCTAGGATAAAACCTGGCATGTCACACAATAAGCTGTGGTGGACACACTATCAACTATCAAGTGACAGAAAAAGGCGACAGCACCCTCAGAACAAGGAGATTACCTACAACATGACAGATCAAGGATGTGACCCTCCATGTTGCTAAAGTCATTTGAGAGGAGTGGTGGCCCCAGTCAGGGTCTAACGCTGGATCTGGTGGTACAGGAAGGGGAGGAGGCCCAGGTCTTAGCGCCACTGTCAAAGTTTCCTTTTCTCTTTATAAAATGAATATCATTTTTGAAGGAAAAACTAAAGTAAAAAAGATTAAGAAATTTTATATGAAATATTCATGTGAACCAAATTTATGTTTCAATGTTTGTAATTCATTAAGATGCTTTTCTTAAGATAAAATCTTACCATTACATTGCTATTAAGTACTGTTCCCAATAATATTATATATATATATATATATATATATATATATATATATATATATTTATATATATATATGTACATCAGTATTTTTCTCTATCATTATTTTTCTATTATGGTATTTCCAGTTCCAGATAAAGATTCCCAACTCTATGGAGGGTTTAAATTTATTAAATACTACATGATACTGACATATGCTATTTCTGAACTTTATAGCAAAACCTGAAGATCAAATTTTTAAAAAACTACACTTATAAAACCAAAATTACTTACTAGATCTCAGAAAATACCTACTTATAAATCTTGCTCACATCTACTTACTCATCTATCTTCTATTTATTCTATGTAACCAAAATAAAACATTTTCAAAGGGAAAATCTATTTTGATCTATTTAAACACTGGAAAAACTGTCAACATGAAACAACATATGGCATAATAGATATGTCGTCTTCCACTTTGGTAACCAACACACACGAAAATCTACTTACTCCTAAGCAAATCACAAGCTGAATGATAAAGTTCCTCTATTAAAGTGAGATGGAATGCTATACTTAATTACATAGCTGTTGGGCATAAACAACTGGTATTTTTATGAGGTCCCCAGCCTTGCAAAGCATAATGGTCCTTGATCCGAAGTGGCATCAATAAAGGATAAACTCATGCTAGCAACTTTGAGAACAAAATTTCTGGAGTTTTTGGTAGCAAATGCTATGTAAAAAAAAAAAAAAGAAAGAAAGAAAAATTCTGTTCTTTTAAGGAACAATGGTGATTGTTTTTTGTTACTTGCTTATAACAGCCTTTATTTAAAAAAAAAACTTTAAAAAGTAACTGACATATTTGTGACTTGCAAACAATACTAAACATCTGTCCATGATTCCATTTTACACAGGTAAGATTTCTTAGCTTATCTGAAAACTGGCCAGAGGGATCATTACCTTTTAAACACAAGTAAGTAATTCTACACTAGTATCTTTTATGAGTACCTTTTACTTTCAGTCTGTTAGTTCTAACTGCATCTTATTAAAATGCAACCTACTTACCAACATTAACCCTTACAAACATAAAGTGGGCTATTACTAGTTAACTATAATTCAGAGAGGACATTATTCCAGAGTAGTAAGGACATTTTTTATAGTAAAAACACACGTCATTATACATAAAAATATCTCAGATTATATTTTACTAAGAAAAATTTCAGATAACAATAATGCAAGTCATCCATACATCATCAAATGAAAAGGCCTTCTGCAGGGTGGGCAGTGGGGTTAGGAAACATAGCTGCCCTGTATAGCTCATAAAGACACTTTGTAATTTTTTTCCTTCAAAGATAGTCACCTAAATTGACACAAATTAAAAATTTGTCCTCCATCTCCTTACATTAGTATTTGTCTAATTCCTGGTGTCTCTGCAGCTAAGGTCACCAACAATAACATAAAAAGCACTTTGCAAAAATTACTGTTTTCCAAAAACGACATGCTCTGACATAAGGTGAACCAAAGACCTTTGGTGATATACTATGTTTGAATACTTTTAGCCCACACAATAACTTAATGAGGGGGAAAAAGAGGGCATTTCCCTCTTCAAGAATTAAGTGGAGTGAAAACTATACCACATGGAATCCCAGTGTATAATGTAGAATTATTCATAACATGAACAAGGAACTAATAACTTACATTTGTGATATACGTGTGTGTGTGTGTGTGTGTGTGTGTGTGTGTGTGTGTGTGTATACATATATACATGAAAAAGAAATGATGATTAAATGGAGTATGAAACACAGGCTCACTGGCACACTCTGTCTTGGCGCCCTTCTCCCCTGCCTCTGTGGGGAGGAAAAAAGCTGGGACCATAATGACAGATGAACAGAAATGTTTGCAAACCAGTACTTTAAACACAGAAACTTACATGCAGTTAGCAAAGAAAATTTTGAAACTCACAAATTACATAATCAGGAATAAAGTTTATTTTATGTATTTCTAAGGTACTAGGGATCCAGCTCAAAGTATTTGCATTGAGCTACAACCCCAGTCCACATTTTGGTTTTGATTTTGAGACAGGCTCTTGTTAAGTTGCTTAGCCTGGGCTCAAACTTGTGATTCTCCTGCCTCAACTTCCCAGAGTGCTGGGATTACAAGCCTTATAGGCCTGCATCATCAGGCACAGCAAAAGTTAATTTTCTCCCCTTTTCTTTCACAAGCGTGCACGTGTACCTGCAGCCAAAACCCAGGACCTTTTGCTGAGCTACACCCCAGCTCATTTTTATTTGTTTTTGTTTGTTTTTTGAGACAAGGTTTTGTTTTGTAGCAGAGGCTGGTCCTGTTTGTACTGTGGAGCCCAGACTAGTCTTGGACTCCTGACAATCCTCCTGCCTCAGAAGCCTCCTGAGTGCTGAGATTATAGGCATATGTCACTATACCCAGTTCATATGGTATTGGAGAATCAAACCCAGGGCCATGCACTTGCTAGGCAAATGCTTTAACCACTGTGCCATACCTTCAACCCATTTATTTCTGATTTTGAAACAGAGTCTTTGTCGTGGTTTGGATCTGGAGTGTTCCCCAAAAGCTTCATGTACCTACTGATACCATGTGCTACTGGGAGATTAGGGCTTCACATGAAGGGATGGACTGCAGGCGTGTAGACTGGATTACAGGTGTATGGTGGGGGCTTATCACACCTTCTACACCTGCGAGGGGCAGAGCACTGAGGCTGGACCAGGGGTGGGCGGATCACTGGGGATTGACCTAGAGGTGGTATGCTGGTTCCCACCTTCCTCCAGGATTTGGCTTTGCCCTGCCATGCTGTGAGGATCTCTGCCTTTGGAGCACCAGCTCCGACTCAGGCTCTAGCTACAGCCCCATGTGATTCCACCATATGTAGCTGCCCACCCGTGAATGGACTGTGACTTTCTGAAACTGTAAGCTAAAATAAATCTTTCCTTCCTGAAGTTGTAGATGTTGGGTATTGAATCACAGTGATGAAAAAGCAACTAAGACAGTCTTGTTAAGTTGCTAAATTATCCAGGGTAGGCTAGGACTCGTAATTCTCCTGCCCTAGCCACCCAGTGTGCTGAAATTATAGGCCTGTGCCACCAGGCCTGGCTTGAAGTTAGATTTCTAAGAAGCAATACGTATCAAGGAGGATGTAACCGATTACACTAATCTTAACCTCTGCTTCAAGTATAATAGTACAAGAATTACCCTGGTAACTAGAAACTTAAGAAAAATTCCAATGTAGATCATTTTTAATGCATCACTAGCTTCTTAAAGCAAAGGGTGTCTCTAAGGACCAATGAAAAGAAATGACAAAAAAAATTTACAAAAGAAAAAAGGAGGTAACTGAAAGCTAAGGGAACTTTCATAGTTACCCCTAGGTAACTACCTACAAAGATTCTTGAATCTGTAAACCTAAGCATGCTGCATAGGAGGTGGTTAAATCAAAGGCTCCTAGAAGGCTCCTACTCCAAGCTGGATTAGTGAAACAGCTAAAGATTTCTCAATTGCCCCAAAATGCCCTAATCTTTAACAGAAAAAAAATGCACATCTTCTCAAAATAGACATTGTTTCTTGAAGAAATGTATCAAATCTATTACTGAGTACTTACAAGTTAACGGCACTGATTCTCATTATCTCCCACATATCACACACACAAAATTCTATGAAATGGGAACAATTATTATTTCCTTTTTATAGATGAGGAAGATGAAGCACTGAAATTTTAAGTAACTTACCCAAAGACATAAAGATAGTGCTGGAACGTCCCTCTCCACAAAAGCTTAGGTGTTAAAGGCTTACTCCTTAGCTTGGCATTATGGAGGGCTGGTACTTTGTGGAAAGGCTTTTAGTCACAGGGATACATTTTTGAAGGGGACAACGGAACTCCAGCCCTTCTTCCACTCTTCAGCTGCGTTGTCATTAAGTGAGCAGTTTGACAGGCTCATGGGCTCCCTACCTCAGGCCCAAAACAACATGGCCAAACAACTATGAGAAGAAATCAAGACAATTTAAACTTCTCACTATACAAGTATGAAGTAAAAAATTTCCTATTGTTATACGCTGCTAAATTTGTGGTAATTTGCTGTGGCAGCCACAGAAAACTAAGACAACACAATAGCCAAGAGGAACAAAAAAAGTCTTTGCAGCTACAACAGGAAAGCCCAGTCGGTGTGACAGTGACTTGTACAAGAGAAGTGAGTCAATGAGAGGCAAGTTCCCATTCATCCCACACCCTGTCCACTAAGTGAAGAGATCTAGATTTTCTGGAAAATTCAGGTGGCAGGCTGGAAGTTGACACAAGTATCAAACTGGTGGTAATGGACTTTATTGTATATAAGTTAATTGTTCAAGTGACTCAACATAAAGAGGACAATTTAAATGACCAAAGCTGTAAAACTCAAAGATCTTCAAATCAGACTTACATAACAATACAAGTAATTTCAAACGTACAAAGGGAGCTCGGTATTTAAAACAACCCTATGACTGAAATTTTTATAAGTTCAACCTCACATATATAAAATTTACTTTAAATGTAGTAACAATGAACACTGAAACAAAACCTAATTTTTTTTCAATAGAGCAGTCAAACAAGTTGAAGCATATACCCTGCTTTAGCTTTAAATCATCTGCAAACATGGAGACAAATTTCAGAACTGATCTGGCTGCTGCTCACCCTCCCCACCCAAAAATCTAAGCAAATGGTGGAAAAAACCTGAGCCTCTTGTTGTGTTCAGCCCACCAATCAAGTAGAGAATTACAGTTGTTAAATTCTATTCTACATTAATGGCTGTGCATTTTTCACAAAGGTCATCTCAATCCTAAAAAAAAAAAAAAAAAAAAAAAAAAAAAACCGCAGGCATTGCTGCCATTCCCATTTTAAAGTCAAAGATTCGGAGAAGCAAGTTACCTGAGGTTGCCCAGCTAATAAAGGACAGGGCTCTTACTCACACCCAATCCACTTTAGTAGAGAACATGACAAACACATCTTTTCCTCATTCATACATAAGAAAATGCAAAATACATCCAGTAGAAGCCTCAGAGGCCATGAGGGAGCAATGTTATTCTATGAACAACTTTTCTGTCTCCCTCCTCTGCCTTTCCTTCTTCCTCTCCATCCTACTGGCCTCATCCTGGGAAAAGTCACATGGTAAGTTAATGATAAATGCATCACAGATCCACAAGTATTAGTCTTCCCCATTTTTTATATTTTATTTAGGCATATTAAAATTCTTCCTAATGCAACAAATTATCAAAACTGAGATATAGTTAAATCCTTACATCCAATACTTGTCCTAATCGTCCTCTTTTCTATCTGTCATTTGTCCTATCTCCTTTCCCAACTTTTCTTATTCTATGTACATTAATATTACTACTTAGCAACATCAAGAAAAACTCACAAATATAAAAGTATTTGTAGATATGTGTACCTATGTGGATGCGTAAACACAAGGATTTCCATTTTCTGTCAGCTAACAGGATGCATTGATAAGAATGCCCAAGCACCAACACACCAACCATAAGCCAGGTCTAGGATGTCTAATACCATTTTCTAATAAAAGAAACTCGGAGGAATCCAATTCTAGAAATGAGGCAGGAAATGCTTAAGATAATCCTTAGAGTGCCACACAATTATGAAATATACAAAAACCAAACAAAACAAAGGGATACATGGGTCAACTACAAATATTCCAATAGCCTGAGCTCAACAACTCACGAAACAAGGGCTGTGGGTGTACCTCAGTAGCTAAATTGCTGGCAAGGCCATGTTTTTTATTCCCAAGAACCACATAAAATTAGTTGGGCACAGCAGTGTACACTTGTAATCCTAGCACATGAGAGGCTGAAGCAGGAGGACAACCCTGAGCTCAAGCATAGCCTGGGCTACATAGTGAGTTCAGGACGAGCCTGGATTACAGAGTAAGACTCTGTCTCAAAAAAGTATATACAATGCATTAGATTATAAGCCTGAGTATAACATGCATATGTAGGAGTCCATACTAATATAAATAAGTGAATAAATAAGGAAATGAGGGAGAAGAGAAAAATAACCCAAGTGGAAGATTTCTAAATAATTTATATAGATACTCTGCTCCAGGAGGGTAATGTAATATCCCACTTCTTTAGTGAAGGCTGCACTGGGACTCATTTCCAAAGAGAACAGCCAGGTGGATCAAAACCAGTATCAGTGGTGGTTAAGTCATGTTGGTCGTAGTATGCACACCTGACAGATTACGAAAATGGTAGGTTACCCCTGTGGTCTTCTGCCCCAAAAATCTGTAATCTCAGTCTACCCATAAGAAAAATAACAGATAAATCTCCACTGAGCGTCCTTCTTTATAATACATAAGTATTCCTCTCCAGGTTTCTCAAGGTCATCAAAATCAAGGAAAATCTGTGCAACTGTGACAATCCAAAAGAGCTCCTGGGGACATAACTCATGTAATATGGTATCTTGGACAGAGTCCAGGAACAGAAAGAGGTCACAGGTAAAATATAATAAAATGTAAGAGGCTTATAAGGTTCAGTTAGTAATGTATAAATATTACTTTCCTAATAATAAAAAAATTCTTATTATTGCAGGAAACAGTAGTGAGGCAACTGGTAACACTTATATACAGTATTATCTGCAATAATGTTGCAGTTCTAGAATTGTTCTAAAATGGGACTGTGTCGATCAGCTAGGTCACTGGCAACATCTGAATTCTGGAGAGTATACATTAAAATCACAGCCTCCAGACAAATGGTCTTTAGCATGTGTGCCAAGAATACAAGATACAATCAAGAAATACAGTGTATTCAAATAAAAGTTATTATAGTAAAAGAAACAGTTGTTAATCCTCCTCAAAATATCCTGCCTGGCTTTAAACACACTTGGCCATCTTCTTGCCACTTTCTGAAGCAATTCTGGAAGTCCTCTGTCTTACCTTTAGTTGCACTGACATGGCTGCCGTGGTGTTCTGAATTAATTCAAACATTTACTATTCATGATAATTTTGACTTTAGGGAACAAGCAAAAGTTGTATGGTACCAGATCCAGTCAACAAAGTGGGTAAGAAAAATTACATCTTAAGTTACTTTCTCATTGCTATGACAGAACACCCAACATCCACAACTTCAGAAGAAAAGTTTATTTTAGCTCACAGTTACAGAAGGTCTAAGTTCATTCATGGAAGCTGGCAGTGATGAGAGCACACAGCAAGAACAGTCTGGCAGAGGACTGTCTTTCCTTTGGATGGTACTCAGCTGCCACATTCACCATATTTTGATCTCACCTCATAAAGCCACTCATAGAAAAGGACTTCCAGAACATTTCATAAAGTGCCAAGAATGAAAGGATAAGCATGTCTGAAACAAGTCGGAGTATTCTGAAGGGGATTTGTGGCAATATTTCTTTTGCTGTAATACTTCTTATAATTTAACTATTCACCAGATTTTTGATCACCCTTGTATATAACAGAAAACAATCATCTTTTTTGTTTTAAACGTTGCTGAGGAAACTGGAGAGTCAGTTTATAAAGAGCAAAAGGGAACATTTATTTTATACCACACACAGAGGTCCATTTAAAATGGATTTAAACATGGAAAGATGTCGATCATTCTTAGCCACTAAAGAAATGCAAATCAAAACATCACTAAGATACCACCTAACTCCAGAGAGAAAAGTGTATATCAAGAACACAAACAGCCATCAGTGCTGATGACACTATGGGGAAAAAGGAGCCACCTTGCACTGCCAGTGGGAATGTAAACCGGTATAATCATTATGGAAAGCAGTTTGGAAGTTTTTTTGTTTTTTTTTTTAAGACTGGATATAAGTATCTCCTTCAATCCAGTGATACTTCTGAGAATTTTTCCAAGAGTTGAAAACAACATATAACAAACATACATGTTGTAGCAGTTTGGATCTGGAGAGTCCCCCAAAAGCCTTATGTTCCTACGGATACTGTGTAGGTTTGGGAGGTGGGGCCGGGTTGGTAGAGGTGAGGATTTGGGTGCTCAATTTGGAGAGAGAGGCATGTGCTAGTCCACCCTTCCTTCCAGTCTCTATCTGTACCACCATGATGTAAGAATCCCTGCCCCCAGGAACTCCAGTTCTAGCTCCAGTTGGAGCCCCACCATGTGGCTCCATCATATTCCTGCCACCCACCCATGAAGAAATTAAGACCTTCTGAAACTGTACACTACAATAAACCTTTCCTCCCTCAGTTGTGGATGTCGGATATTGTGTCACAGCAATGAGAAAGTAACTAAGACACATGTCTACCCATGTTCACAGCAGCACAAAATAGCTAACATATGGAAGACACCAAAATACCCACCAAGAGACCAATGGATACACAAATTGTGGTATTTACACACAATGGAATACTACTCATCTATAAAGACAGATAGGTTGGAGGCTTCTGTAGGGAAATGGAGGCAACTTGAGACCATCATGCTCAGAAGTGAGTCAGATGCAGAAGGTGAAATATCGACTGGTTTCTCTAATATGAGAAACCCAGATCACAATTACTTCATAGAACTTAAGGTGGGGAATAATGGGAACTGGAGGGGAGAGGAGGAAGGTCAAAAAGAGAGAAAGGAAGGATTTGTAACTTTGCCACGATATGTACGCACAAAATACTCAAGACCAACATAAACATTATGTGTTTCATTTATACATATCAATAAAATTAGAAAAAATAAAATGGATTTAAGACTTAAAATGAAGTCCCTCAACTATAAGACTCCTGGAAAAAACATAGGTAAGTGTCATGACACTGACACAGCAGTGATTTCATAGATACTACACAAGGCTACAGTCAATGAAAAAAAAATAAAGAAGTGGCATTACATCAAACTATAAACTGCTGAAAAGGAAACAAGAAAACAGTGAAAGGAAATAATGAACAGTGAAAAGATAGCTACTGAATGACAATAAAACATCTGCATGCTACAAATCTGATAAATGACTTCATCTAAGTAGTATCAAAAGTCATCAGGTAACATTTCCAGTGCAGATGACACCAGGAACAGTGTCATCAAGCTCCATAAACAGTTTTGATTATAGAATCAAAGAGTAGAGAGGTGGTTCCTGAGGTTAGTGTTAGAGCAAATGCGAGTTAATAATCAAATCTGAGTATGAAGTTTCAATTAAGCAACATAAATAATTTCTAGAAATTTTCTATATAACACTGTACCTATCATCAACAATAACCTATAGTTTAAAATGTGTTAAAATGAGCCAGGCACATTAGTGCATGTGTGTAATCCTAGCTATTTCAGATCCTGGGCAGGAGAATCAAAAGTTCAAGAACAGACTGGGAAATTTAACAAGACTATCTCCAAATGAAAAATAAAATTGAGCCAGGGGTGTATCTTAGTGGTGGAACACCCTGGGTTCCACGAATAGTACCACACACAAGTGCTAATTTGGTAGACCATAAGTGTTTTTACAACACACGTTAAAAAAATTTAAATGCCAATTTTCTAAATGAAGAGATTTTTTATCAAATGCTAGTAACTCTATTTTATCTATAACCACTTAGTGCTATTGAGAATAACTTTTTTTTTTTTTTTTTTTTTTTTTTTGCCAGAAACAAGTCAGCAAGAAAAATTAGACTGGAAAAGGTTCACTTTTTATGAATTAAAAAAAAAATTCACTGAAATGTTTAAGAAAAAGAAAAGGCTGTAGCTATGGTGTGAAGCAATCGCTAAATAAAAGTTAATACAAGTACAGGAAGAGTACTCAATAGCTTACAGACTAGATGAAAGGAAGGGTAAAAGTTGAGGGTTTTCTTTGTGAACAGCAACAAGTACCTAACAGAGGTCTAACCTCAATTTTACAATTACTATGGGAATCCTTGCAATCCAGGATTCCTGGGAGCTCCTATTTCAGTAATTACATACTTGGTTTTGGTCAATAGGCCCTGGAATAAGCCTAGTAATTCTCAATGGACAGCTTGCAAGGGTTCTGTGAGGGTGTCTCTGGATGAATCACAGACTGAAAAACTCAGGAAGTAAGATCTTGAATCTGTGGTTCCCAAGGAGTGATATTTAAACCTGAAATGGTTCTCAAAGGGAAGTCCTAAAAGCAGGAGCATTAGAACCTCCAGAGAACGTGCAGGAAAGCAATTCTTAGGTCATGCCTGGGGTTTCGTGACTGATTTCTGTGCAAGGACTCTGATGCACACTAAGTCAAAAACCATGGCTCCTAAGTGGCATATACCTTACCTGAGGACTCTCTCAAGTTCATGGCTTCCTACCATGGCTACATGTCAGCCTCACCTGATGCATTTTATCTGGGGGGTCCTGCTTCACAGAGTCTGATTTAACAATTTACCTGTCAGTCATTCTAGATTTACATTCCAATGCTCAGTGTTGAAAACTGTCTTTTTTGAATGACTTTATAATTTCAATCAAACAGGGTTAAAATTTTCATGAAGAAAAACAGTGTGTGAACATTTTTAATCAAAGAATACTCATCTTCCAGCCAAATAAATAAAAGCTGATAGGGCTGGTGAGCACTCAGGCAAAATAGAATTGAAATTAATAACACATGATTAAAAGGAAATGAAAAGGGTTTATACTAGTCCACTGTGAAAGTATTAAAAATATAAAGCAATGTTTATTCAAAAAGAAAAAGAATTATAATTTGCAACTCAGGTTCAGCTAGCTGTTTACAGTTCTGTATTACATCTGTGGTATTTTGGCTAATTTTTCTTTCCTAAGTTTTCACTTCTCAACTGTCAGTCATTATTATGAGTCTCTACCAGATGATGTAAGAATTAAGTAAATACATCATATAAGACACTTAGCACAGCAATCAGCAAACAGTTTATGTTCATTATACATAAGCCTAGCGGTAAAAGAATTTTACTAAAATACAAATACAGTAAGAAAATAATGAACAAGTTCTAAAAGTCTGGTAAAAATGCCTACCTGATACTCTAAGAGAAAAAATATTTAGACAATTAACAATACTAAAGGTTTCCAAGAAGTTGTCGGTGTTCTATGTGGAAGAAGGAAACAGAGTTGAACAAAGGCACTGTTTTGCTGGAATCTCCTCCTGTCAGTACGTGCAATCAGCTGTTCAATCAGGTCTCTCAAGGAAAAGCACATCGCAAGATTATCAAACTCATGCCTACCAGTTCTCAAACATGGGAGGAAGTTTTGCTCTTTCAAATGCCAACAGTAGGGCTGAGGACATAGCTCAGAGACGAGAGTGCCTGCCTATCAAGCACAAGGCCCTGAGTTTGATTTCTCAGCACCAAGTCAACTGGGTGTGTGGCATATGCTGGTAAGCCCAGCATCTGAGAAGGTGAGGCCGAGGACTGTCCTGTGTTCAAGGCCAGTGTGGACAATGTAATGAATTTAGGACCAGCTATGATACAGGGCAAGATTCTGTCTAAAAAAAAAAAAAAAAGTCCAAAAGTATATTTTTATTTTCTTCATTAACAATAAACAGGTATTTCTTTTGGGGTATGTCCAATGCTAGCATCTGCCCACTTCCTTCTGACTTTTCCGGTCTGCAGCAGTAGGCAATTTCTTGTTTACTTCTTCATAAACTACTGCCAGGTCTTCCAATTAGTAAGCTGTAATGTGTGTTCAGTTTTCTTCCTCACTAAATTGGATCCAGTAAAAGAATTTTTTAAAGCTAATGCACCCTCCTCCCCTCCACTTTTCCTGAGAAAATTGCCAAGGTGTGGGAACAGGCATTTGTAACTCTGCTATTAGAATTACATGATGGGCTTGCCAGTGATTTTATATTCTTTACATTTTATGATACTTTTAATTTTCTGTAAAAGTGTATTACTTTCAGATTTTGAAATTTTTTTTATGTGTAGGGACCAATATATAATAGAAAGTCAGTAAGCTATTCAAGTGTAAATAAATAGTAAAGTACATTATATAAAAAAACTAATATCCTCCAAAATAAAAAGCAGGCAATTATGACTACCACAAAATTACTTTATCTATATTTAGAAGGGTTTTTTGTATCATTAATACTTAGTTAAACATAAATCAGACTCACTGTTTTTAAATGATGGTGGGAAAGAGAATCTTAGATGCTGTAATGGCATGTTTGCCCTGTTCTGATAGGTTTTTTTTTTTTTTAATTCCTAGTTTCACTGCTTCCTGACAGGGTAACCTTGGGCCATTTACTTAGCTGTATCAATTTTCACAACCATGAAACTCAGGATTCCTACAAGAATTAAAAAAAAAAAAAAACAAAAGCATAACATCTCACACATAGAAACCATCAGATATGAGTAGTAGGAGAATTTAAGTAAATACAGTCCAAAAAAGAAAGATACAGATTATCAGATTCAAGTCAGTTTGTGATACCAACAAACCATATCTATCATTTATAACACAATGAGTTTTACAGAAAAACCATGACTTTAAACCTAAGCATTTTCCCATTCTGAAATATTAAAAAGTATACATCACAGCTGCAAACTTGTTGCTGACCGAAAACATTTTAAGAAAGTATTTAATAAAAAATTTTTTTAAATTTTAGACTTACTATAGTAACACTGATACTAAAATAAATTTTCTAACAATGCATACTTTATCTGAAATCTTCTTACTAAGTGTAGAAGTAATAGAGAAGCCAATAGGATTTTACTAAGGCATAAAATCCATGGGAACAGGAGGAAGCTGCAGGACACAAAAGTGTAAATCTCAAGAGTACGCGCAGATCGACTTCCAGACAAGGCAAGAGTCAAGCAGGATGCCCACTCACTGTCGCCTCACAGGCGCGTCCAGAAAACCCAGATACACTGAAAGAGCCAGGAGCCATGGGAATAAAGAGCACTTGCGCAGCATCAGCCTCCAGGAGAAGCCAACCTGTGCATAATGCGAACTGCAAATGCACAACAGGCATTCTTCTTCAAAGGACCTCCCTGCAGCTCAGGAGACAGTTCTCCAGAAGCAGCTCCCGGCAGCGTCATAGTACATAGCGACATGGGCAGGGGCCACTGTGAAAAGAGTTCAAGCCCAGACAGTTTTAGGAAAAGGAAATCACAGATGAGTCATCCGCCAGGGACCCTGAAGACACTCATAAGCAGTGCCTGGAAAAGGGTGGGCACAGACACACAGGCAGATCAGGAGAGAGCACACTGAGCACCTGAATGGTTCGGGCTGTCCCAAGAACAGGCTGCAGAGCCCTGCCTGCGGGGAGAGAGGCCAGGCCAGACCAGAGAGGCTTGATGGGGCACTCGGTGTGAACAAGATGTTTTGGAGACAAATGAACTATTAGGTCCCCCTCACTGTCTACTCCCAGGAAAGAATCCCATGGGGTTTAGACTCCCCTCACCCACCCCCAAAGACTTGGCCATTAAAGGAAAGTCCCTCAGACAAGTGACACCTCTGCAGAGTCAAACACAGGAACAGCAGAGGCAAATCTCATCAGTGAACACACAACAGAGACTGAGCAGGAACCCAGACCTGGCCTGTCTACTGTTACACTCCCCATCCCCCATATGTGGGGACAGGGGCCACATCACAGGACAAAGGAGCAGACTGCTTGTACTAATAACTCAATACAATCAAAAATTTTAGATTCCTCTCAACTGATCTTTTATAGTTTTATTTTTAATTTTACCTTAACTGATCTACAACCTTTAGCAACAGATTCATGAGGAGACAAGGAAACAGAACATCTGCAGAAATGCCAGGCTCCCAGAAACTAATATTATAAGCAATGAAATAAAGGAACTTATAGAAAAGGAAGTAAGCAATCAAATGGACTAAGTAGTTCATCAGTTTAAACAAGACATATCTAAACAAAAGCAAAAAAAATGATTAGCAAGCATAGAGGAGTGTATTACAAATTAATAGTCCTAACTGATGAAAAGCTGACTTAGTTTATAGAAAACACAAATAAAAAGATGGCTGAGGGGGCTGGAGGAACCGCACAGTGGTTAAAGTGCTTGCCTTGGAAGCGTGGGGCTCTGGGTTTGATTCCCCAGCACCACATAAACTGGGCTTGGTGGCACATGCCTGCAATCCCAGCACTCAGGAGGCTGAGGCAGGAGGACTGCTGTGAGTCCAAGGCACCAGCCTGGGCTCCATAGTGAGTTCAGGACCAGCCTGGGCTACAGAGAGAGACCTTGTGTTAAAAAAAGAAAAGGTGGCTGAGGTTAAAAAAAAAAAAAAGGTAATGTAAGATGTCAAGGAATATCTTGCTACAGAAGTGGAAAATCTGAAAAGAAATCAAGGAGATAAAAATTTCCAATTGAAAGCAAGGGAAGCCAGCTCAAACATTGGAAGGACAAAGTATCAGACACTGAAGATAAGGTTAACAAAATAAATAATGCATTCAAAGACAATTTAAAAAAGCCAAGACAGCAACATAACTGGATACAACAGCTACTGGATGACTCAATGAGAACCAAACTCAGAATTATGGGTGTGAGAGAAAGAAAGGACAGCACAAAAGGTATAAAGAAGTTACGCATTTAAATCATGGGAAACTTTTCCTGAATCTGGGAAAAGAAATTAATATTCAGGTACAAGAGGCACGTACAATAATAATCAACCTTGACTAGAAAAGAACCTCATGCTTCATATTATAATTAAAATTTCAAAAATCCAATACAAAGAATATTGAAATTGGTAAGAGAAAAATAGACATTATTCTACCAAGGCAAGCTCATCTGAAAACTGAAGGTTTCTCTGCATAAACCTTAAAGGCCAGAGGAACCAGGAATGAAATCTTCCATACTTTAAAAGAAAGAAAATGGCAACCCATGTTGTTGCATCTAGCAAAATTATTCCTGGAACTTGAAGGACAGGTAAAAAGTATTCACAACAAAGACACTGAGAAATTTTACAACCACTAAACCAACAGTGTAGAAAATATCTAAGGATGTATTAGAGACAGAGAGAAGAGCAACACCAAAGAACACAGAGGAAAGGAAGCATCAAAAGGATAAGCAATATTTAAAAACAAAAACAGAATCCAAAGAACCAAACCTAAGAACAGTACAATAACATGACTTAGCAAATATCTTACAGTAATAACTCTCAATGCTAACGGTCTTAACTAACCAATCAAAACTCACAGATTGGCAGACTGGATCAAAATCCAAACTCAAACATTTGTTGTCTGCAAGAGACACACTTTACAAAAAAGAGGCACACAGACTGGAAAGTAAGAGGACTGAAATTAATACTTCATGCAACTGAAGCCTGAAAACAAATAGGACAATCCATACTATTCTCAGATACCATAATTTTCAAACCAAAACAGTTCAGAAGAGATGAAGATGGACACTGTATATTGATAAAAGAACAATGCAACAGAAGAGCTCATGATAATAAACATATATGCAACTACTATTTTAGAAAATTGGTACACTCTCTCTGACTATAATACTCCCTCAGAAACTTCTGGACATGAGAGGTCAAACAGATTCCAATACAATCATAGTAGGGGACTTCAATACCACAACCTCACAAATAGGTCAACCAGAAAAAAAATTCAACTACAACAATGACAAGAATCGGGGCTAAACCATACTGTGGAGTAAACTAACAATCCAAAATCCAAAAGTAGTAGAAGGAAAGAAATTATAAGAATCCGAACTGAGTTGAATGAAATTAAACTAAAATAACTATAAAGTATCAATGAATCAAAGAGATAGTGCTTTGAAAAGATAAAGAAGATTGATAAACCCCTAGCCAAACTCACCAAATGAAGGAAAAAGACTTACACGATGCAATAAGAAATGAAAAGGTGAGATCCTAACAGACACAACTGAAACCCAGTGAATCATAGGACATTATTTTAAAAACTTGTATTCTGATAAATTCAAGACCTAGAAAGGAAAGAAATGGATAAATTCCTAGACACATAAAAATACCACAATTGAACCAATAAGATATAAAAATTCTGAATAGACCAATACCAAGGAATGAAATCCAGGCAGTAATAGAGTCTCTAAAACAAAGAAAAGACAGGACCCAAGGGATTCACCATAGTAAGTACCTTATCAGAACTGCAGGGAAGAGCTAACACTAACATTTCTCAGAATTTTTCATGAAACTGAAAGGGAAAGAACACAAGCTACAATTACCTTGATCCCAAAACAAGATAAACACCCCACAAAGAAAGGAAACTATATGCCTATTTCCTCGATGAATCCAGGTGCAAAAATCCTTAACAACACACTCAAAACTAAATACAACAAATCATTAAAAAGGTCATATGCTATGATCAAACTGCTTTCATCCTAGGTATGTAAGCATGGTTTAACATATATAAATCAACTAATGTTATACACCATGCTACAGTTTGAATGTGGAGTGTCCTCCAAAGCTTCATGTATTTGATGTACTGGAACCTTGGGCTGTTGGGAGGTAGGACTTGGTTGGAAGAGGCAGATGCTTGGAGTCTGACCTCCCAGAGATTGTGTCCACTTGTTGAGATGATGGGAGACAGGGCAGCTAAGGCACAGCTTTAAGGTCTGTGTTCCTGATTGTGGGCCAGGTGGTGAGTGAGGGACATTCATACTGTGTGTGGGTCTCAACTAGAAGCCTACACTAAGTACAGAAAGAAGAAAACACATTGCTACAGCTTCTTCTTCATAAAGCTCTATCCTTGCCTGAGTCTCGAGACAGAGACTCATTGTTGCTTCACTTGACTGATGTCTGCAATGCATGAGCAGTTCTCTAGCCTCTGCCATGCTCTTCTGCCACAAATGAGGTGTGTTAGACATTCTGAAACTGTAAGGTAAATAAATCTTTTCTCCTGCAGGTTGCGGACATCAGGTATATCAGGATGAGTAAGTAAGACATGCCACATTAACAAAAGCAAAGAAAAACTTTTGACAGAATTCAACATCCATTCATGATAAAAAAAAAAAAACCTGATGAAATGAGGTATTAGAAGGACTGTACTTTGAGCTGATAAAAGCAATTTATTGCCAACATCATACTAAATGGGAAAAAAACAAAATATTTCCTATAAAACCAGTAACATGACAAAAGGTGTCCATTCTCACTACTCATGTTAAACATAGTGCTAGAGAACTTAGGCAGACCAATCAGACAAGACAAAGGGAGTAATGAACTAGGCACAGGAAAGGAAGAAGTCAAAGTGTTTTTATTTGCAGATGACATCATCCAATATCCCAAAGACCCTAAGAACTCTACCAAAAGACTCTTAGGGTTAATAACCAAATTCAGCAAAGTTGCAGAATATAAAATCAACACAAAAAAATAACAGCATTTCTCTATAGCAACAATGAAAAGAGAGAAAGAGATCAGAAAAACAATCCCATTCACAGTAGCCTCAAAGAAAATTAAATACCTAGCAATCAATTAAATAAGGAAGTAAATAAAGGATCTCTATGATAAAAGTATAATAAAAGAAGAAATTTAAGAGAACATCAGAAAATGGAAGAACATCCCATTACTGGACAGGCAGACCCACACTGTCAATAATGGCCATAGTACCAAAACTGATATACAGATTCAATGCAATTCCAATCTAAACATTAACAGCATTTTTCATAAAACTAGAAAAAACTATCTAAAATTTATCTGGAACCAGAACACCCAGAATAGCCAATGTAATCCTAAAGCACAAGACAAAAGCAGGCAATATCACCATACCAGACATTAGCTTATATTACAAAACAATAGTGATAAATAACATAAGGTATAGGAACAAAAACAGAGCTTTACACACTTTAAAAGTTAGGCTATATTTAGACATTTCATGTTAATCTATTCTTTAAAAAGAAAGAGCATGCAGGAGACCCTTAGTGGTTACAGGGTGGTAAGGTAAGTGGAGGAGGAGTAAGGAAGGAGAAGAAAGAGTGGTATCTTTGGTCACATATGTTCTTTTTACCAGCCAAGCAGAAAGTCTGAGTTATAAATTGTTAGCCAATATTTCTGCAAAACTATGACCAGTATGGAAAGGAGCACACTACATAAAATATAAAAATATTAACCAGAAGCACCAAAGGTTGCTCTATATAGCACAGACTCTTTGGGCTGCTTGGAGCGGGGGGGAGGGGTGTGTGTGTGTGTGTGTGTGTGTGTGTGACAGGGATGCCACAGCTCTTTCATTCCTGCCTTCCTTAGTAGACAGGGCTTCAGGAAGGGCACAATATTCGGGATGGTGAAGGCGGGCATGGAGGTCCCCAGAGCACGGTGTTCTGGCAGTGTATCGGCAGCCAGCCTACAGTACCTAGCAGCATCAGGATGGGGGACTGCACCCACATGGCTCACGGCAGTGAGATGCAGAGTATGAGTCTTCCTTGTGGAACTTTTCTGCCAGTTCATGGGGGCACAGTGACTGTGGGCACAAGAAGACACTGTGACAAAGTGACACCATGGAGCTTCAGGGACCAAAGTGTCACACAATGCTGTAGGCCACTCATTCCTCTCAGCATTTGAGATCTTTGGCATCATTCTGTTGGCCTTTCTCATTGGACCCTCCTGCAGATTCCGATGCAAGGCCTCACGGGAAGAGAATTTTGTCCAAATTCAATACTCCAAGACAAATTCTAGTCTAATGACAGCTGGTCAGGATCTACCAATGACCCAGATGGTTTTAATGCTTCAATATTAATTTCTGAGCCTACTATCTTCTTATTTCTAAAATAAAACAAGGGTTATTCTGGCACACAGAAAAGGAAAATGGCAACTTATAACCCAGTGAGTATAGCCCTGAAGATACCTTTATGAAGACCTGGCCGCTTGAATGGAGCAAGTATCTGTCCCATTCACCCATGGCCGCGGGTACATTTCTACAGTTCTTTGTTGTGTAATACTCCAAAGACTGCTGCTGAATTTACAAAATTCAAGTTCGTGAATGTGATTTCTTAGTGGTCCATGTGAGACTTCCAAGGAGTTTTAAAAAGATTATCACTTCAATAACGAAGAAGAGCTGCTCTTTTTTTTTTTTTTCCTAACAAAGGCAGGATTAAGAGGCCCAGAACTCTGCTCCCCAAATCCAATTCAGAGACGTGAGTCTGAAGGCAAGATAATTCTAAGTAAAAGATATCCTAAAAATCAAGCAATGTCTCTGTGTCCGTTGACGGGATTATGTCAACTTGACGAAATTAGAAACCACACTTCCATTAGGATTAGGATTTGTCAGCCACCCTAGATTGGGTATCAAGAACTGGTCTGGATTAGAGTGTGAGTGATTTCTGGGCTGGCCAGTGAGAGAAGAGCACCCACCCAGATGTGGTAGGGCCCAATGGAAATCCAATGGTATAAAAGGAAGGAAGAGGGACAATTGTTACAGCTTCTTCCTCTGAGATAGCTCTCGCCTTCGCAATTGTCTACAGATGCCAACTTGCTACACATCGCAGATCATCACCACAGATTCATTCCAGTCTCGACTTATACCTGTCTGTCTGTTGCTGCCCTTCTGTCTCCGATCTTCAGGCTTCGGAATTCACCTGAGATCTATAGCAGGCTCTTACCTCTCCGGCTGTCCTGCAGTCCTGGACGAGAGATCTACTTCACAGCTGAGCAGCCATCTTGGACCACCTCTATCCTTGATTTGTAAGCCTTCCTAATACACCTTTTTGTGATAAAATTTATAAATTCTGTCTTTTGAAAGAAACCAAACTAATATAGTCTCTTTTACTCAATTCTAAGATAAGTTTAAGATTATTTCACTGCATTTTTAATTTATTTACTTCACCGGCTTAATTCTAAAAGCATGTGAGAGGTGTGATAACTGGACATGCCCCTCATCTACACAGGTACAAGGAGAATTCGAGGAAGCAAATACATAAACTGAAAAGAAAACATCGTGAACACCTCAGCACTGATTGTGGCAAGACATATACCTTATGATGGTGTTAGCAGAATCCAAAACTAAAGGAACATCTTAAAAGTGTAGATGGTGCTAAGTAAGAGGAGCACTTGCAAACATCACTGGGGGGGGGGGGGGGGGCCTTGTTGGGCTCTAGACCAGAGGAAAAATCAGGATATCTGCTATTTTTTCATCAGAAAAATCACTGTAATAAAAGTCTTATTGTCTAACGTATTCCCCTATCAAGGGAGCACCAGCTACAATGTTGAATTGAGTAACATATATCATCTTGAAATCCATAAACATCATTCTCTCTTAAACCTCGTGACATAGCACAAGACCTCTGGTCTTAGCTTGGATCAACCGACTAAAAACATTGCCTTGTTTTATATTGGAATTAATAGACCACCAAATATTAACTGGGGCAAGGTAAGGTTTCTTTTATTAGAGCTGAAATGTCATTACGATTGGTGGCTGAACTATCCCTGGACTCTGGGTGAGTCTTGAGAGAGCAGCCCCGAGTAAGTTTTACACAAAGATTATATACAGCATTTTACATCACTACATATGTCATACATAGTGACCAATCATAACCCGACTCCTAGCCATTGTTTTTGGCTGGCTGTTCATGGCGTGAAATATGTGACTCTTGCAAAATACATGATTCTTGAAAAATATGCGAGTCTTGCAAAATATGTGATTTTTGTGAAATATGTGACTCTGAGGAAGTAAGTGACTCTCTTGACTCTCCATAGGCTGCCAAGGAGGCAAGGGAAGGGGAAGAGGTTAAGCCTCTGACCTTATCACAAGACTCCAAAGACATCCTGATAAGTGTGCAAGCAAGGCTCTAAGACGAGGCAGGTGGGGCCTCAGGAGATGAACTCACAGCAAACTGATTTATAAATTTTAACTTACACAGTAAATTGTAACTCACACAGCAAACGCATAACCTGAATAGCATAATCCCCATAAAATGGAGTCTCTTTAGTATATTGGCAGCTTGAGTTATCCCATTTCATAATTTGGTTGCAGAAAGTTAACATTAATGTGAGGTTACAAAAAATTACAAAATTATAAAAGCACACCTAATGCTGGATTTTTAGTACACTGTCACAGTCTTTCCTGCAAAAACCACAAATAGAAAATACCACCTACAACTCCATGAAGAATAAGAAAAATGTAAGACAGGTTAAGCAAATTCATCACAGAATACCTCAAGCTTAATTATTTCCTGACATACCTTCTACAGACACCTTCCCCATTTCACACTCTAGAACAATTTTTACTGATATTTACATTGAGTATTTTCCAAGTAGTCACCTTTTCACTAAAACCTCTCTCCCTTTTTGGCATTTTTTTTTCTCTGAATTTCCCTAAGAGTTGATTACATTGCATAATTATTACAACCATCACAATATCATGAGCAGATTTGGGGACAAACTCAAATGACTCAGTAAAACCAACTGTCAGAGTTTGGAGTCTGCCAGTTAATGGGGTAGCTGAAAGATGTGAAGGGCCTTAAGACCACATGGTGGTATTGCACCTTCTGCAAATGTCAAGCTCCCTTCTTCAATATGCAGATGGTAAGGATACAACCACCTAAGTTCCAGGCCACATCCCCTGGCTCAACAGACATTTGAATAAACCTGGGCCAACCACTTCTAAGTATGAGAGACACAAACACAGGTGAGCATCCTTTATCTGAAATGAGTGGGACCATAAGCACTTTGAATTTTGGATACTCTCAGATTTCTTAACATTGACATTTAAGGGACTCAAATCAAAATACAAAATTCATTTATGTTTCACATACACCTTTACAAACTGACTAAAGTGACCGTGACTCATCACTTTCAGTCCAATGTGGAGTTTCTACAACTGGCATGAGAAAATTTGGGATTTCCGACGATTTCATATTTCTGAATTAGGGATGCTCAATTTGCAATAGGAAGTTAGGCAGGAGCTATCAACATTGCCAATGTTGACATTTTAGGCAAAAAAAAAAAAAAATTTCTGTTGCAGAAGCTGTCCTGTGCATTTTTAAGGTTTGACACTAGATTCCAAAAGTACATTTCCCAAGCTGACAACCAAGAAGTCTCTAAATATTCCTAACTGTCCACTAGGGGGCAAAATCCTCCTGGCTGACAATGTGAATTAGGGCAAAGGCGGCACTTTAAGCTTCTAGTAAACTTTGTTGGGCCTGTCTCTTTACTGGAACTCACAGAGTTTGGGGACCTATCAAGAAACTTACAAAAACAATCTCTGTAATGCCTATGAAATTCACATAAGCAAACTGTGATCAGCCAGGACTGACCATGTAATTAGTAAGCTGAAGACAAAATACAAATGTAGATCTTATTCAAAATTAGGACTTCTTAACAGCCAACAATTTTTATTGCCAGTGTCTAAGTTGGGTACCACCTGTCACCACAAAAATACAATCTGAGAACAGTTTTCAGTGTCCATATGTTTGACAAGATGTAGATGAAATAATCATATAACTGAATGTTTAATTTCCATCCAGATTCTTTAGTGATTATCTACATAATACACTCCTTATCAGCAAAGACCAAATAGGAAACAGTCAATGTCAAGCTACAAAACTGAAGAAGTAAACATAAAACAACTTTATCATAAAAATTATTAAATAGAAATTGTTGAGATAAAACAAATACAATTTTATGAAAATGGTCTACCTTGCAACATCCTCAGAGTTGTATGACCAAGAAAGTTTATTATTAAAAAAAAAAGCTTCCTCAGCGATAGGAATAACACAACAGTTGGAGTGCTTGCCTAGAAAGTGCAAGGCCCTGTTTGATTCCCCAGTACCACATTAGCCTGGCATGGTGGTGCCTGTTTGTTAATCCCAGCACTCCCAAGGCTGAGGCAGGAAGATTGCTGTTATGTCTTAGGAGAGCCTGCACTATAGAACTAGACACTATCTCAAAACAGCAACAATAAAAATCAAATACAGACAAAAAACCCACCCTTTGCTATCCCTTTCTCCCTCTCTTACCCCTCTTCATACACACATAGGCGTGTGCGTGCACACACACACACACACACACACACACACACACACACACACACGAGCATGTGCACATGCACACACCACATTTGGGGGCTTGGAGTGTAGCTCAATGATACAGCACCTGCTTAGGTGGTGGGTATGAGTTTGGAACTAAGATTCTGTGGTAACAGACAGCAATCATACCATGCTAAAGTATTTCTGTAAATTTTATATGTTAAATTATGCATTACTTTATATGTTAAATTATACTATGCAAATTTCAGTGCAAGAAAAGTATGATAATCCTTTAGTACTCAGCCCTTCTGCTAAAGCACATAAAGAACACAGCCTCCGAATCTGCCTGTACTTCAAAAATTATATTATTTGATGATAAAAACTATCTATTATTTTTAAGCAGGTCAAAACTTAAGACACATATACACATTTGACAAAATAAAGCACAGAAATAGATCAAATCAAAATTAACTACAGTCATGGAGCTTGGGGTAATTTCAAATTCATTTTGGATAAAAGTGATAATGTATTCTGGAAGCCAAACAGAATGTTACTGGACCTTGACTGTTACAATAACTATTTTTTAGACTACTTCATATACTGATGACACACCTTTCATCAGGGGATGTGGAGTAGTTAAATATCTTACCTAACAGAGTGTTCTCGACTGATGAGGTTTAAGACATGCCATGTTAAAATACAGCATAGTCTGAGAAAAAGTGAAAGCTGCAAGTTTGCTTTACTTTTTCCTCCTGTTCTCCCCTGAACCAGGTAGTAACACTCAGGAAGGCCACTCCTGTTTTCTCTCTGTCCTCTTGTGACAGGTGTCTTACCTTGTGCGGGAAGGAAGGGTTGTAGCACACAGGGAGGTTGAGAACCTTAAAAGACCGCAGTTTACTACCACCAGAAGATCCTCTCCCTCTCGTACTTTTTTGCAGTACTATCTACAAACAGACACAGTTTGCCTTTTGTTTGGGTGATTTCTAAAGCTCCTTTTGTCACACATTTACAGTAAACGAATCCACATGTTCCTCCCTCTGTCCCCACCCACAATTAAGAAATTCAAGTTTTAAGAGTACAGCCATAAACCAAAGGCAGGGCCCTCTGGGCAACTGGAGAGTCACATGCCCAGGGAGGCCACCAGCAACTGCTACCCTGTATCCGGGCAGGGAAGGAGCTATCAACTGGAGCTCTTAGAGCCTTTCCACTGAACTGAAAGCCACGTGAAGTATCTACTACATTTGCTTGTCAGGTTTTAGAGTTGCAGACTTCTTTATAACCTTTTTTAAAATCAACATTTCTAATAATTAGCAAAAAGGATTACATACAGTAGTGAATAAACTCACCTCAATTTTTTAAAGTTGGAATTTTCAATAGAAGCCTACTAAGTCAGATTGATAGTTCACATTCTAGAACCATGAAATCATGTGTTTATGAGGAACTATGATGACTTTGATATATTTTATTAGTAGCATCTGTCTCCTGTCTTTGAATGCTGGAAAATATTAATGATGTTCTTTTGCCACTTGGAAATAGACACACTTTTCTCAATAATTATGTTTGGCACTGAACTAATTCTCTAAATTATTCTTGCCTGTTGCCAAGGGCTTTCACTGCAGGTATAAAATTAGCATTATTCCCAGCATGAAAAAGGGAGAAATACCTTTTATTACAAACTGTTAGAAAATATGTTGCTTAAAAATACATTGCTGGGCATGGTAGCGCACATGTCATCTCAGTAATGGGGAGCTCAGGCAGGAGAACTGTGAATTCAAAGCCAGTCTGGGCTACATGGGCAGTTCAAGACCAGCTTGGACTATATAGTGAGACCTGTCTCAAAATAAGTAAGTAAATAAGTATTATATTTTTCTATTGTGTATATGTGGCCACAACAAACATAAAATCTTATAAATATCCTCAGTACGGTCCTGCTAAAGGTCACCATGACATACTTAGCTACACCTCTCATTGCTTTGCTGCTTTCTTTTCAACACCAACAGACATCATATGACAGTGACACATGCACATCCGTGCTACGGGAGAACAAGTCACAGTAGCCACACCTTGGAAGCAGCCTAGATGCTGAGCAACAGAAGAACAAAAAAAGAACACTGGAATATTACTCTCCCATAAAAAGATAAATTTGAATCATTTGCAGTAATATAGATATGTCTTGACACCACAGTGTTTAGGAAAGTAAATCAAATGCAAAAGATTAGCACCACAATGCTTAGGGAGGTATATCAGATGCAAAGGACAAAGGACCACATTGTGTCACTTCTGATAAAACCTCACATATAAATGTTTCAAAGAGAAAAATAAGAGAGAGAAGATAGGAAACAGGGAGGCAGACTGCAGAGATAGGAAGACGACCTGACAGGAATGGATAAGGGAGGGGACAAGAAGGGGTAGCAAAAATCAATCAAAACAAAACAGGTATATACTCCAATTCCCGAAGCTATATGTAATTAACATGTGTCACAAACACACAAATAAAATTGATTTGCGAGGGGCTGGAGGAATGGCTCAGTGGTTAAAGCACTTGCCTAGCAAGCACAACAGCCAAGAGCTAAGTACCTGAATTCAATTCCCCAGCACCACATAAGCTGGGGGTAGTGAAGCATGCCTGTAATTTCAGCACTTGGGAGGCTGAGGCAGGAAGATTGTTCTGAGTCCAAGGCCAAGCTGGGCTCCATGACAAGTTCATGACCAGCCTTGACTACAGAGTGAGACCCTATCTCAAAAGAAAAAAAAAAAGGGGGCAAGAAAGAGGACAGGGAAGGGAATGTGAACTTGTTGCAGTACATATGTACTCAAAATTCCCAGGTTTAATATAAACCGTTGTGTATCTCACGTACATATCAATAAAAATGGGAATTTATTTTTAAAAATCAAAAAGGCAATGAGAATTATGTGGCAGAAAAACTAGTTTCCAAAACACATACAGCCAATTATGCCTTGGGTTCAGTGATGCTCAAAACCACCAATCATGAACTTCCCGGCAAGGATCTGAAAAACCAATCTCACTACCTTAGAACAGAAAGTGACACAGGGAGTGACACTTCCGCAGTCAAGAAACAGCACACCTCCGCGATGGGCACCGGGTGACAGTGCTGTCACAGGCTCACTGAAGACCGATGACAGAACATCTCACCTCTAATTCTGCGCTCTGAACTGCCTAAGTCCAAAGTGGTAGCAAGAAAAATCCTTTTCAAAGATATTCCTGTGGCCATGCAGACAAAAAGAAATGCTAAAGCAATATGCAGTGGTGGCTACAGTAATAAAACAAGTAATAATTTGTATAATCTAGAGAGATGCACAAAGGTTAGCTTCAAATAGCCAGGTGCCAAGTCATGAATTGTTATTACTAAATAATAGTAATAATAAAAAACCTGAGTTAGACTAGCAGTGGTCCACAAAGACTAGATGAGGTCTACAACTTACAGAACTCTAGAAACAGGTTAGATTATGCTTCAGAGTACAGAATCTTTTTTTTTCTTTTTCCTTCTTTTCTGGAGACAGGTTTTCACTCTGCAGCCCAAGCTGATCCTGAGCTCACCATGATGTAGCCTACTGTGGCCTCCAGTTCACAGCAATCCTCCTGCCTCAGCCTCCTGAGTGCTGAGATTACAGGTATACACCACCAGGCCTGGCCTATTGTGGTGCTGGGGAATTGAACTCAGGTCCTCACACTCACTAGGCAAGAGCTGTACCTAACTGCTATGCTATTCCTCCAGCCCCAAAGTAGAAAATCTTGTTTGTCATATCTCTCCCCATGTCTAGAACGCTGTAGGCAAAAAGTATAACGTGAACACTTGCGGACAGCTTATAATGTGCCAGGCTGTTTCCACAGCTTTGCACACGATGTCATCCAAACCTCAAAATAATTCTGAGGCAAAAATAACCATCTTCTCCACATTACAAAAGAGGAAACTGAAGTAGTGACAAGTTCAAGTAAACTGCCTTAAATTGGGTGTTAATTGAACTAAAATCCAAGCAGCCTGTTTCCAGGTGTTAAGTAATTCACCTAGAATCACACAAGTCTCAGCCATGCCTTGAACTCACTGAAGCCTGTCTTTCTGCAAGCCAATCCCACTGGGTTATACAAGAACTCACTTCCTAAATCAATAATGAGAAGCGAGTTGAAAGAAATATACATTGTGTAAAATGAAAATTACTTAGGTTTTAATTTTTTAAATAAATTTACTTATAATTTTCTGTGGGACTTGCTTAACTAATGTGCAGAACCTAGGATGAGGAATCCACCGTTAACAAGCTCTTCTTACACAAAGCCTGGCAGGCAGCTTAGTGACCACCTGATCCACTCCCCACAGTGGCGCCAAGGCCTTCAGCGCTGGATTTTAACAACGAAGAAACACTTAAGAAGAAAGCTAAATAACCACTTTTTCACAGAGACTAATTCACAAGACATGGATTGACAGAAAAGGGGGTCACTTCAGGAAAAGAAAACACAGCCACTAGAGATATAAACATTCCTATTTATCTAGAAAATAGAGACAGACAAAACACTATCTAGCACCAACTTCTTACTTTCTTCAGTAGATTATGAAAGCTCCCAAGACCTGGACCTGGTACAAGATGCTACATTTAACACAATAATGAGCAAGTGGTCATTTCCCATAAACAGCACTGAACAAGGGAGGACCACATGACTATAGCCCAAAGGTAAGCAAAACTCACCAAGAACTGATGTGTGCTTTGTTATGCCAGTAAGTATGAAGTACGAGACTCCAAGATCTCTAAAGACTACTAGCCATACCAATTTGCCTAAACAGGCAAACTATTGATCCTATTACAGAAAGGAAATATTCTACAACTTGCAATAAAATAGTACACTGAAATGCCACGCTATGAAAAAACTTACCAAACAATTCCAAAAAATACCCATTCAATTTAGTATTTTAAAATGTCAAACACCCCAGGTTATTAAAATATTCCTAGGTTACCACCTTCACATTCAAAATAAGAAGAGGTTAATACTATACAACTATAGTTCAAAAACCTAATTTTTATTTTAGAGATCATCTTAGTATATAAAAATTTTATGCAAATAATTACATTTTGAAAAGGCTGATTTTCTAAGGCACTTGAATTAAAAACTAGGAAAATTCTCAGAAATGGTACAGAATCAATGAATTCTCCAAGACTAAACTAAAAATGTATCCTTTAGGCAAATGTCTTTTTTGTTACAGGTGTAAATTCACATGTGATATTGGTTATTTTATATATGATCCATTAATGATTTATTAGCATAATTATAATTCATTTAAGCTCTTATCAGGTACTTGAGGATATTAAAGGAAAAATTTGGATCATTTACCAGAGAAAACATTTTTCAATATAACTCCCAGACTAAGACGTTTTTATTTGTTTTGATCCCTATTTGCATACAACATGACCTTATGTTTTGAAAAATCTAAACACTTCACCAAAAAGTAGTATTAGAGTTAATGAAAAAAAATAGTTTAGTTGTGGGATACAAAATCATGAGGTAAAAATTCAGTAACTCATGTTTCTACATACTAACAATGAACCACTTGAGAAAGAATCCAAGATATTCCTGGGAGGTATTTTAAAAAAAGAAAGAAATTAAACCAAAGAGGTGAATAATCTCTGTGACGAAAAGGGAATCTCCATATAAAAGAAACTAAAGACACCCAAAAAGAAAAATTATCCCACATTTACAGAGCCCAAGAACATCGTTAAGATATCCCAACTTCTCAAGGCAATGTACAAATTCAACGCAGTCCTTATCAAAATTCCAATGGCATTCTTCAGAGAAACATTCCTAAGATCTGTACAGATATGAACCAGCCAACAAGAACAGCAAAAAGAACAAAGCTAGAGGCATCAAACTATCTGACTTCAAAACATACTGCAAAGCTACAGCACCTAAAACGGACATCACCGGCACAAAAGAAGACTCAAGAGACCTACGCAAGAGCATAAAGCCTAGAAATAAATGCACATATCTAACGGCAGCTCATCCTGCACAAAGACGCTGAGAATGTGCTTTGGCTAGGAGTGTTCTTCACGCCAATAAATGGTGCAGGGCAAACTGGATAATCATACACAGAAGAAAGGAACTAAACCCATATTTCTCAGCTCTCAGAAAAGAAAAGCTGATGCAAATATTTACATAAACGACCTGGAACTATGAAATTACCAGAAAAAATACAGGGAAAACTCTTTGTGACACCAGTATGAGCAAGTATTTTTGGACCAGATCCCAGTGACAGACAATGAGAGTAAAAAACAGTTAAATGGTACAACATTACAACAGAAAGCTTCTGCACAGCAAAGAACCAGCAGAATGAAGAGACAACCTGCTAAATGGGAGACACGGTGCAAACTGTTTCCGACAAAAGGAGACGACGTGAGTAGCTCAGCTTATCTTCAGTTATAAAGCTCAACTGGAACAACGGGCAAATGACCTGGACACATGCTTCTCAGAAAAGGAGAAACCAACGGCAAAGGAGAAGGAGTGCCAGGTGTGATCACGGCGCACCGCACGGTAAGTGTTTCAACTTGAAGAGTATTATAGTAGAAGACAACCTTGCCATTTTTCCCCTTGAAATACCCCCCTCACTTCAAATATGCACGTGGCATCATTCTTACCACCCTGAAGCAGATCTAAAGGCTGTGCCCTAGCTGTCCATTGTGGCTGCCTCAATGTCCTGAACCAATTCAAAATATTTACCTTCCATGGTCAAGTGGACTTCAGGGAAGAACCAGAAGCTGCAAGGTGCCAGATCGATGAACACGGGGGATGAGGACACCCTGCCATGCTTTTTTCTGACAGCTTGACATAAGCATGTGATCAACAGGGTGAGGAGGCATCAAAAATGTGATGTTTAGATTTAAAATTTATTACAGCAAAAGATACATGGCCATAACCCCCTCAAATATTCTCCCTCACTTTGACCACATTTATCCAATCTTTCTTGGCAATGTATCTTCTACCATAATTAGGATTTTTTTATTTAAACATTGTATTTTTGATCACTCCTTGTATATGGAAAATTGTTCAACATCACTCACTAATCTTGAGCAAAATGCAAATCAAAACCACAATGATATATCACCTCATCTCACTTAAATATTAAAAAAGAAAATAACCAATGTTGGCAAGGATGCAGGGAAAGAAGAGCCCTCTCAAACTTGGAGAGCACGTAATTTAGCAGCCATCACAGAAAACAGTATGGATGTCTCTCAAAAAATTACAGACAGAAATACCGCAAGAACAGCTATCCCATCACTGGGCAAACACCCAAAGCAAAGAGAAGCACTGTGTCAAAAAGACAACTTCAGGTTCATGTTTACTGCAGTGCAAGACACAACTGCAACAATACTGAGAAAAGGTAGGGCTGTCTTTATTACTTTTTTATTGTTGGGAAAGAATATCCAACATCCACAACTTAAGGAAGGAAAGATTTATCTTAGCACACAATTTGGGAAGGTCGCAGTCCACAAGTGTGAGGTGGCCAATGGCAGGCTGCCGAGGAGCTGTGTATAGCATGGCACAGAGGAAGCTGAGTAGGAGAAGAAGGGCGGAGCTTCCCTTCCAGGCCCTCCCCTCCTGGGTTAAGCTCCAGTGTGCCACCCCTTTGACTAGGTCCACCTATCTACAACACATGGCTACTTTACAACACAGGTACATGACGCATTTGGGAAACACTGCAGATCTAAACCATAATACAGATATAGAGAATAGAAAAGGGTTAGTTACTGGGTACAACACAGCTGGACAGGAAGGTTAAGTTCTAACTATATAGCACAGCAGATGACTATGGCTAATAATTTGACACATGTTTCACCAAAACCATCACATTGGATTTTGAACATTTTCAACACAAAGAGATAATAAAACGTCTGGCTAATGCACCTGTAATTATTCTGTCAAATTATCACAGTGGACCCCACAAATATGTAAAGGGACATGCCAACTAAGAAAAAGTAGACTTTTATTAAAAATCCTCCTCAATTGCAGCATTATTTAAATCGTTGAGCTGATATAAATATACTTTCTACTCTTAAGCTCTTAGTTAATGACAAATAACTGTGGTAAACAGTTTTCTGGCACTGTCATAAAACACCACACAAATGATAATTCAGAGGCAGAAAGAGGCTCCTGGGGCTTCAGTCCACTGCCAGCTAGTTCCAAGGCTGTGGACATGAGAAGCAGAACCTCGGGAATATTCTGGACGAACACTGCTTACCTCATAATAGCCATGGGGCTGAGACAGAGGAAGAGAGCAGGGAGGAAGAAGTCAGGGGCCAGACAGAGACCCCGAGGTCCCTCCCCATGTCAGTTCCTTATACTAGCCTCCACCCCTTGTTTCCATCATGCCCTGATAATGCCATCAAATTATTATTCCACTGATAAAGTTAGAGTCCTCATGATCCAATCACCTTCCCCAAAGCCCACCAGCACACTGAGCTTTTGAGGCAGCAGTTTAGATGACAAATATAACAAAGACTTTGCTTAGCTTACACGGTTTCTGTGAGGCAATTATTGTACGTGTTAGCACAACTACACTTGCTTTTGGAAAAAAGTCTCAAACTTGCCTCTGTTAAAAAACAGAGATTTACCATCTTTGTGAAGTTTACACACTTAGTCATTCTCCTTATTCAATGACATACATGATTCTGATGTCAAAATATACATGTTTTTCCAAAATTATTCTTATTTGTTTATATCGGTGCATCTATACATTGTATCTGCTCATTTTTACTTTCCTTCACCCTTCTCCCCGACCTTCCCCCATTTGCTTTTCCCCACTACAAAAATCATTTTCCTAGCTTCTTCCACTACTCTTTCGTTTTGTTCCTTTAATTTTTTGATTGTTTTTCTCATACTAGAGAAATCATCTGATATTTAACCTGTCTCTGACTCATTTCACTGAGCATGATGGTCTCACGGTACATCCATTTTTGTACCAATGATTCACTTTTATCCTTCCATATAGCAGAACAGGACTCTGTTGTACAAATACACCGTATCTTCTTTATCCACTCCCATAGATGGACATTCTGGCTGATTCAAGATTTAGCTATCAGGAGATGTGCTGCCACAAACATGGGTTTGCATGTACCATTCTTACATGATGACCTTAACTCTTCTGGGAAAACACCCAGAAGAGGTATAGTTGGGTCAAGTGGGGTATCTCTTCTCACTTTTTTGAGGAATCTTCATACTGTTTTCCATAATCGTTGTGTCAACTTACAGCCTCAGCAACAATGTAAAAGGGTTCCTTTTTCTCCACAACCTTGCTAGCATTTATTGTTTTTTGAATTCTTGATTCACACTTCTCTCCTGGCAAAGGCAAACATTTTTTTCACATGTCTATAGGCCACTTGTACTTCCTCTGATAACTGCCTATTAATGTAAGGTGCCCATTTTTTGATTGGGTCTTTTATTTTGGGGAACTCTTTTTCTTCATTTCTTTTTGTATTTTACATAATAGCCTTCTACATAATAGTCCTCTGTCTGAGGAGTACCGGGCCAAAAATATTTCCCCATTCCATTGGCTCCATCTGGTAATTGTTTCCTTGCTGTACAAAAGCTTTTCAATGTGATGTAACTCCATTTGTTCATTCCTGATATTAACTCCCGTGCGTAGGTGTTCTGTTGTGCAAGTCTGTCTTCAAGGGTTTTGCCTACCTTATCTTCCAGCAAGTTCAGTGTTTTCATTTTAATATCTAGATCTCTGCTCCATTGTGATTTGCTTTTGGCACATGGTGAATTATGCGGGTCTGGTTTCATTCCTCTGCATCTGGCTAACCAGTTTTCTCAACGCCATTTGTTAAGGAGGCTATCGTTGCTTCAGCTTATGTTTTTGGCACCTCTCTGGCAAAGATCGGATGGCTAAAAGTGCTCCGGCTTGTCCCTGCATTCTCAAATTTGTTCCACTGGTTTACCTGTTTTTGTGCAAGGACCATGTGGTTTTTAAGTATCACCATTGTTTTGCAATATAACCTGAAGTCTGGTATTGTGATGCCTCGTACTTTTGTCTTATTGGTCTTGTTGACTGTTTTGCCTATTCTGAGTATCTTCTAGCTCCATATAAATTTTCAGATCATTTTTCCTAGTTCCATGCAAAATGCTACTGGTATTTAGAGTGGAATTACACTGACTCCTCATCAGTGTTGGTAGTATGGCCACTCTGACAATAGTTGTTCCGCCTCTCCAGGAATGGCGTATCTTTCCATCTTCTAATGTTCTCTTGCGTTCCTTCTTCAGAGTACTATGGTGTTCATTATACAGGTCCATTGTATCCTTACACAGGATGATTTCTAGGTATTTAATTTTCTTTGAGGCTACTTTGAATGGGATTGTTTTTCTGAGCTCTATGTTTTCTCTGTTACTACATGGGAATGCTATTGCTTTCTTTGTACTGATTTTGTGATGTACAATTTGGCTGAATTTATTAGTTGTAAGAGTCTTCTGGTGGAGTTTTTGGGATCTTCTATGCAAAGAATTAGGTCACTTGTAAATAAGGATAGTATGATGTCTTCCTTTCCTACACTATTCCCTAATTTCATTCTCTTGCCTGTCTGGCCTGGCTAAGATCTCAAGCACTGCACTGAGGGAGTGGTAAGAGTGAATACCCTTGTCTTTTTCCTGATTTTAGGAAAAATGGTTTTAGTTTTTCCCCATGTGGCATGATGTTGGCAAGAGGATGGTCATAACTGCTTTTA
This sequence comes from Ctenodactylus gundi, assembly GCA_004027205.1. Lineage (NCBI taxonomy): Eukaryota > Metazoa > Chordata > Mammalia > Rodentia > Ctenodactylidae > Ctenodactylus > Ctenodactylus gundi. Next base: position 67,433 of record PVKB01005282.1, read on the forward strand.
TCAGATTGAAATATGTTCCTTCTATATCTGGTTTCATAAGGTTTTTTATCAGGAATGGATGTTAAATTGTGCCAAAGGCATTTTCTGCATCTAGTGAGATGATCATGTGATTTTGTGCTTATTTTTGTTTATGGGGTGTTATTAATTGATTTATGTATGTTGAATTATTTTTGCATCCTTGGGATGAAGCCAACGTGGTCATGGTATACGATATCTTTCAAAATTTGTTGCATTCTGTTTGCAAATATCTTGTCAAGGATTTTTGAAATTATATTCATTAAGGAAACTAGCCTATGGTTTTCTTTCTTTCCTAGGCATTTGTCTGGCTTTAGGATCAAAGTAATTGTAGCTCCCAAAAGGAGGTTAGTCGTGTTCATTCTCATTCAATTTCAAGAGACAGTTTAAGAAGTATCGATGAAAGCTCTTTCCTAACATTCTGATAAAATTCTGTGGTGAATCCATAAGGACCTGAGCTTTTTTTCTTCATTGGTATTGAAAAGATATAGCTTTCTAAAAAGTTGCTCATATTTTGGGGGTAAAATACTCCTGAACTCTTGTATCTAGTGGAATCCTTTTTCAGATCAAGTCATTAATACCCAATTCCCATCAAAAATTAGTTCACCTCAGCTCTCCATGTACATCAGTAAGTAGTCTATTATTTCATTTGGCATGCACAGCTACTGAGCTACTCAGTACCATTTCCCCTTAGAATGAAAGGAAAATGAAATGTACTTCTGGCTTCTATACAATCTAGTATACTACAGTTTTTTCTCCTACCTGTACATATTTTTACTTGGAGATTCATCCCTCAACTGTCAGTTCACGTCATTTGCAATGGCAGCAGCTAAGAGGCAGTGGACTCTGACCGCAGTAGTTCAGCACAGGCTCACAAAGGAGGGGAACAGTACGAACTACACTCTGAGACTTTTGTGGATAATCAAAAGAGAAATGCTGAAGTGCTGTGAGTGTTGCTAAATACAATATGCAAATCTGGAAATGCTGACAGTTGCACCTCTGCCATCTTAAAGGGGGAGCCAAGCTGAGAATGAAGCTCACATATCCATACATACACACATTCACACATTTGCAGATCAGAGATGCTACTAGCAGAAGAAGAAATTCTGAACCTAAGTAAGCCAAACCATCTTCACTTCTGTATAAATTAAACCAAGATTCCACACTCCACCTCTAATTTGAGCTAACAGACTTCTGTTTCCAGAAAATATCCAAAATTGTCCTGCCTGATTATCCTCTAAATGACTTGTTGAATAACTGCAAATAACTACTGAGCTCCAGACAATTCACTTAGGCTCTACGTACACTATGGGAAATAAGTGGTATACAACATATCTATGATCAACCCTTCAAAACTCACTTCCTACCACTCTTCCTGTACCCACATCACAGCACAGGCTTCCTTGAGCAAAGCAAGTGTGACCTCCCCTATCGAATCTTGCCCCTACCGGTCCTCTCTCCCACACCACCCTTTCTAAAGACATGTGCATGGCTTGTCCTTTACTTTCTCACATCTCTGCTCAACAGGCACTTCATCAAGAAAGCTACCACCTTTTTAACTCCCCTGCCACCTTCTAACTCCAAGTTTCCAGAAACACCCTGCCTGAGTACACTTTATCCTTCCCCAACACACTCACTGATCCTTGCTATGTTTTACATCCCTTTAAGACCTGGTTCCTTTATTAGAGTGCAAACCCATGACAGCACATTTTAGTCAGCTTTCTTGTGGCTGGACAAAATAACTGACACCTACAACTTAAAGGACAGCCTAATGTGGCTCATATTCTCAGGGACACAGTCCATGGACAGCTGGCTCCAAGGGAGAACTCTCATGATGGAAGCACACAACATAGCAAACCTCATCAGCAGTGCAGGGGGACAGTTCCGGCAGTTCCAGAGAGGAAGATAGAGGGGACCATGCACAGACCCCAAGGCCGTACATCCATGACCCACCAAGACACAGCCAAGAGGGTACTTCACTAATCTATAGACAGCTACAAGCCCATCAAGCTAAGAATTCAGCTTACTCATCACAGCACAATTTTTGCAGAGGCAACTGAGGGGGAACAAAATCTGACATTGGTTAGGTACCCATTTTTTGTTAAACAATAAATGCAACGAAAGTTTTGCTGCCTATAAATATGCAAGTATGCACCTTATCCCAGTCCCTGTTCTAACTTCATCAGTTCTCCAACCTTTCAGACACACAAGGCATGGCACCAAGTGTAAAAGCTCACAACCTGGGCTGTGGGTGTGGGTCAGTGGCAAACCACTTGCCCAACATGCAGGAGCCCCTGGCTAGGTTCAGTCCCAGCACCATAAGGGGAAAACGATTAGCATCAAAATTTCTTCACAGATGCTAGAACGAATATTTTGGCCAACTATGCAAATGAGATTTTGCGAGGCAATTATTTTACTCTTTGGTGAAGTGTGGAAAAATGATTACATGTTCTAAACTCAATGTTTTCATGTTTCCAGGAGACATCTTAGGTTCTGAATAATGAAACTTAAATTCTCCTTTATATATTACTTATGTTTTTTTGATTTAGTGACTGAACATTCATCACTGAAATAACTCATAAAAGAAACACAACTCTTGTCATATAAACTATATCGGATATTACTGTAAATCAAGAAAATCCTAATCTGATCAGTGCATTTAACAGTGCATTTACTTTTAACAAGTTACTTATGTGTAACAGTTAACACCATCTTTCTAAATACTTTGCAAGACTGAACAAGAAGGTAGACCCTCATCTGACCGTGTGCATATAACCTCACTGATACCTGGCCTTGTCTCCGAGTCATTTCTGTGACCAGCCATACCGCAGTATTCTCTCACTCCCTCTCGCAGCAATGTCACTTTTACTGTTACTGGTTCAGAGTGTTTTATTTATTAGTGACTGTCTCTCCTAGATGAAAAACCACTACATGAGAAAAGGGGCAGTTTGCTTAGTTTAGTGTGACAGCCATAGAGCACAAGGGTCAAGAAACAAGTGTTTTGATTAGGTCTGGCCTTTTCTGCTTACCAGCTGTGCAATCTTAAGGAAATTACTTAGCCTTTCGGGTCTGTTTCATTATCTGTGGAATGGATATCCTAATAGCATTTACCCAAGCTGTGGGGATTAGGCTGACAGACATGTAACAGATTCAAGTAGTTATTTTATGTATAAAGTCTATCTTACATAAATTGCCCTACAAGTGTCAGCCATTTTTATTGAAACACCTTGTATCCCAGTGTCTCACACTAAACAACAATAAAAAATAAAAAAGCTTATGAATAAATTATCCTAGCCTTATGGATTTCAGTCTCAGTTATGAACTGTCTCTCCTTTTTTATAGGTGCTAGACAATAAGTTTTGCTCAATTTTCATCCAAAAAAACTTCTCCGAGTGAGAAAAGCTTTGAATAATTCTCTTTGGGAACTATTTAACAAGGCACCAACTATAAAGTGGTACAATTATATATAGAAGAGAGACTTATGTTGTTCAATGTCAACTATTAAAAGGATAAGACAACATGTCAAAGTTCAAAAAAAAAAAAAAACTGCCTGAGAAATAACAGCCTGCATTTGCACATAATCAAATGTACTTCCTGCATGTGCTGGGTCACCTTGATGGTCAACTTAACTGAATCTTGAGGTGCCAGGATTGTAAGGACACTAACCTCATCGATGGGATTATATCTGGTCTCTGACCGCTTTGTGTAGGGCTCTTCCAGTTCTCTGCTTCCCAGATGACAGGAGAGTTTTCTTTCACCATACACTCTGACACAATGTTTCTGCCTGGAAGCCAGCTGTCTTAGTCGCTTTTTATCACTGACTCAATACCTAAAATCCACAATTTAGTGGAAGAAAGATTTATTTTAGCTCACAACTTCAAAGGTCACAGTCCATTCATGGATATTCAGCAATGGTGGAAGCAAAGGTGGAAGTAGAGGAGCTCTTTGTGGCACCACAGGTAAGAAGTCAAGGCAGGAAGGAACTAGTGCACACTCTCCCAGGTCCTGTCCCAATGATGCACTCCTTCCAGGTCAAGCCTCAGTGTCCCGTCCCTTCGGGTTAAGCCCCAAGCATCTTTTCAGCCAGGTGCACCTCCCAAAAGCACAGGTCTCCACAGGTATACCACCACTTTCAAATACATGAGGCTTTGGGGGGACACTTCAAATCTAAATCACGACCTTCTGCCACTGGCCCCCAAAAGACTCATGTCTACCTTCTTATACAAAATTCATTTCATCTTTCTCTAGGAGTCGCCAAAGTATACAGTCTCCTCTGAGATGAAAGGCAAGGTCTCAGCTGTGAGCTATAAGCTCCTGTGAAAATCAAAAAGTAAGCACTTCCAAATACAATAGTGCAGGGTAAGTATTCCCATTCCAAATGGGAGGAATAGGAGGATAGGAAACAATAGGATCAAAGTAATTTCTAAACCCAGCAGAGAAAGGGTTAAATCCTATAGCTTAGTGTCTAGCACAGAGCGTAAAACTGTGGTGAGCTATGAGCTCCAAAGGGCTTGGGTGGCACCACCCCTTCAGAATTGCCTCTGGCTGCAACCTTCATCTTTTCTCCTTTAGGCTGGATCTGCTCAGAGCTTGCACCCTTTCTCAGCCAACATCCACATTTGGGGCATCTTTAAATGTCTGAGGTCTCCAATATACCCTAGGCTTCATGCATTGCCCTCCCAGGGGCGCACTGCCTGGCCTCCAAGGCCTTCCTCTGAAATCTGGGTGGAAGCCTCCATGAACCTACAACTGTTGCCCTCTGCAAGCTTGTAAAACCAGCACCGCATGAATGTCACCAAGGTCCACCAGTGGTTAGCCTGCCCCCCTGGACAATTAGAGACCTCTGAGTTTGCAGACAGCTGAATTCCAACAAAGAGGTGGGGTTTTGTTTGTTTGTTTGGGCCCTACAAGATGCTCTGGGGTACTATGGTCAGAGCAAGGATCCTTTGCCTCTACATCCTTTAATTGCTAAAGGGGAAGATCTAGTTGATTCCTGACATCCCCTCAAAGCATCTTTTTACAGTTTTGCTTCCAAGTATGTGGCTTCTTTTTAATGATATCTTTAACTTTCTTGTGCTCTTTTGCCCCACCTCAGCAAGCCCTTTCAGTCTGGCAAAAGTATAAACATTTTATATCATTTTTCTCTCCCTTTCTTTTCCTGGCTTATACCATAAAGTTGGCTAAAAGCCTCAAGCAATACCCACGGGACAGCTGGAATGATGAGCTGCCTTGAGATTTCCTCCACCAGATTAAGTAATTCACAATTCATAACCTCAGTTTCAGGCAAAGTCTCTGGACTGGGTAAAATGCCAACATACTTTTCTGCCTCAATGCAGCACTTTTTTTTTTTTTAAGTTCAACTGCAAATACAGTTCTCCTTGCCCTCTGAAGCTTCTTGAGCCTGGCCTCTCCAATCTGCACTGCTAGCAGCATTCTCATCTCCCGAGCTCCTACTAAACCTCCCCAACAGCTTGGTCACAGATTCCAAAGGCTTCTCTAGCTAGCATTTTCAAACCTTTCCAATCTCCTCCAGCAAACCAGCTTCAAAGTTTTCTAAACCACATCACTGGGTAAACTCACAGCAACGACCCCACTACTGGTACCAATTTCTGTGTCTATTACTTTTTATGTCACTGTGACTAAATAAACAAAATTTACAATTTGGTGGAGGAAAGGTTTATTTTAGCTCACAGTTTCCAAAGGCCACAGCCCATTCATGGGAGGTCCGCAATGGTGGCAGCACACAGCAGAAGGCGTTATGGGAAGGAAGTCAAGTGAGGCAGGAAGGGAAGAACTAATGTATACTCTTTCAGATCCTGTTCCAGTGATCTACCCCTTTCAGGTCAAGTTTCAGTGTTCTACCCCTTCCAGGCACTAGCCCCTTCCAGACAGACCTCACCTTGTAACAGCACAGGGCTCCACATGTATACCATCTCATCCAAACCAAACACGTGAGGCTTTTGGGGAACATTCCTGATCCATACTACAATTCCAGCCAATTACAAACTAAAATCTTTAAAATCATGACAAATCTTTCCTCTTTTAAAGTTCTAGGTTATCAGGTATTTTTTTCAGCAATGAAAACAGTGGCCCAATATACTGTATAAAACTCTAATAACATTAGCATTTTAAAAATAAGTCTTATAATATGAAAATAAAAGTTATAATTTTATTTTCATGCAAAAATCTTAAAATCCATCAAACTCTTAAGATTGCAAATACAATTAGGCTTAAGAATGGCAAATAAATGTCAAATAGTTTTGAATCCTGAATTTAGCCACTAATTGTCCAAGGAGAACCACACAATTCTGAGGTTTTCTAAACCTTCTTTTTCTCTTCTTTAAATTTGTAACAGCAAGCAACAAAAATAATTTCACACAGGATTCCTGCAGAATTAAAAGATACAATATCACCTAAAGTGCTATGCACTGCAACGCTGCACATAAGAAATGCCCAATAAATGGCCCTCTGTTTTATTAATTTAAAAATAATACTAGCAGATAAAAACAGAAAGGCCATGTCTTTGTCACTTTCTTGTTGCTATGACAACACCCAACATGCACAAATCAGGGGAGGAAAAGTTTCATTTTAGCTCATAGTTTCAGAAGGTCACAGACCACTCATGAGTGACCAGCAACAACTGGAAGCAGATGGCAGAGGCAAAAGTGGAGGCAGCTCCTCAAGCAAACAGGCACTGCAAACAGAAAGCCAAGTCTGCAAATGAAGGGAGGAAGTAGCATGTATCCTTCCAGGTCCTGTCCGGTGATCCCCCCCTGCCAGATCCAGCCTTAATGTTCTCACTCCTTCCAGGTTTAAGCCCTTACTTAATCTAACACACTCCCATAATCCACCCCTCCAGATCGTGCCCCCATCTAACAGCACAGGGGTCCACAGATAATCTAAATATATAGGACTTTGGGAGGACACTGCAGATCCAAGCCACATAAGCCACACAACTATTTTACAAGCTTTGTTCTTTAAGAGCAGGAAGATTTAAATAATACTAGAGCATACATGTCCCTAACATCGGTTAGCAGCCAGAGACGGTATTCTATATGAAGCTTAGAACTTGCATAATTCTAAATCATGTTATTCAAATAAAAAATGAAACACCTCTACACCAGAAAGGTGAATGACTGTTCAGAAAGATCGCTAAGCACAGGGGAGGAAAGCCTACAGAAAAATGACTGTGTAAGTGACCCAACTATACCTCAGTGAACCCTTGTGAAGCAAGAAGCCTTGATAAGCAGGGCTGAAAGCCAAACTACAGGAAATACACTTCACAGAATGTATTCAAGAAATATATGTTACCAATTACTTCCTCTCTGAATCCCAACCAGCAGAAACAAAACAGATATCAAATTTCATACATTATAGTCTGACTCTAATTCCTTAATCTTGATGATCACTTGTCTTTTTCTATTTGGGGATTTTTATGTTTGTTTTGAGGAAGATCTCACTCTGTAGTCCAGGCTGGTTCTGAACTCACTTTAGTGCCTAGGCTGGCCTTGGACACACGGAAGTCCTCCTGCTTCAGCCTCATGGGTGCTGAGATTACAGGCATGTGCCACCACGCCTGATTTATGCGGTGGTGGGGAACTGAACTCAGGACCTTGCAGTTGCTAGGCAAGTGCTTTAACCACTGTGCCATGCCTCCAGCCTCAACAATCACATGTCCTTAAAGTGCAGAAGCCATTGTAGTCATAGGCAGTGGAAATACCCTTAGAATTAACAGGCTCATGGTACTATGTGAGCACGTGTTTCTACTCCATCTTGAAGTACACATACCCGTAAAAAGGCTTAACCCAAATTATAATCTATTCTCCGCCATTATAAATTAAAGCCCAACTCACTCATTTTAAGTGGTATTTTCCAGATTCAGACATTAAAAAGGGACTGCTCTAAATTTCATTCTAATAAATTAAAAAATCACAAAATGTTGCAATTTTATGCATAAAATATGATTGTATTTATAAATATTTCACCCCACAAAAACCTTTAGCTGGGCCTAAATATTAATAACTCCTAATATACCCAACAAATTCCATAAAATTCCAGTGAGATTCTAAAATATCCATCCATCCCTAAAAGCAGGGGCATTCCACAGACAGTCACCATGTACTGAGTCACACCTCCTCAGCAGTCAGCCCTCCGGGGCCTCAGGATGACTGAGGTGCACAGAAGGCAGGCACCTGCTTCTGCAGGAACCCCATCTCCTTCTCCAGGTGCGAGGAGTTCCAGACCGCATGTGCCACCTGCTCGGCTCGTGGGAGCAGGGAATACACTCCGTGTATTAATACTGAGCGGTGACTGCGGTGAGAAGGGCTAAGGGCTAGTACAGACCCAGACACGGAATCGCACGCTGACTGGGCACATCCCCAGGAGCTCAGGGAATGGAGAGGGGGCCCCCTGTCCTCTCCCAGCCCAGGGGCTCCTGCACCCTGCCGACTCTGCTATTCGTCTGCTGCTCTGCCCGGCATCCTCTTTCCCCTGAGAAGTTCCCCACGAGCACACCTCCTCATGCAAAGCAAGGACACAGCCAACTTTCAAGGGCTGTGTACGTTGCTCTTTGACAAACTAGGACTTGTTGCTCTGACTGGGACCCAAGGAAAGCCGGCCAAGATTCTGTCTGTGTGCGAGTCCAGGGCCAAGTCCACTGGGCAGGAGGAGCAGCCACAGCAGCTGAGGGGAGAGCCCTCTCTCACGGCAGAGCTGAGCCCCTGGGTCTGCTACAGGGGCACACGGCCCCTCCTTGAGTCGCTGTAGGCCAGCTGAACAGTGGCAAGGACAGACATGACTATTATCAGGCTTTACAAAAGCAAAGTGCCCTGTGCAGGGGGTCTCATCCCTACCAACTCAGGGCCCCCACCTCATCAACCCCCGCAGAGCACCTACAGGTCCTCCTGTGGTTCCCCGAGTGCATCCAGGGGCCCTCGACCTGCACAGAACAGACGGGCCGGCCACAAGGGCACCGTACCGAAGAGGCTCCAATACACAACCTTTTTCAAAAACCTTACAGCACCCCAAAATAGATTTAAAAAATAAACCCTGAAGACACTGATAAAGTGGACCTACTTAAAGACTGATTAAAATGACGGTGCATTGAAAATCTGGCTTGTCTCGGTAAGTAGATGGTGATGCTTATGCCCACGCATCTCATGCGGGACCAAGGCTCCATCCCACCCTTCAGTCCCACTCAGCTCACATCGTTTTTTTTGCGACTGAGCCAGCATTTCTGGCAACTGTCTTGTTTCGACTTTTTATTCTTGTTGGAATTCATTCTGTTTAGAAAAAGAGGGAAATCCAGAAAAATCTGATGACAGGCTCTGAGCTCCCACAGTTCCCTCCCTTCCTTTCAGTACCCACATGCGAACTGCACAGCTCAAAAGGTAAGAGGCAGGCGGATGGTGGAGCCTGGCTCTCCTGAAAGCAACTTGGCACGTCAAAAGAGGACCTGAAAGGAAACTTCACATTTCAGAAATGGAGCATAATGCCTAAGCTTTGGGGTTTTAAGAATATGCGTATATACAACATTTACAGAAATACGTGTTCAGTAGACAATAATTATTATATTACTAACATTTTTACACTAATTAATCAGATACGAGTAATGCATGATAACACTACAAATGTTCTCTACTTTCAGGTACAATTGTTTTTGAATGTCTCTGGAGTCCATCTCCTCTCTAGGGAAGAACTCTTACTGGCTTCAGCTAAAGAGGAAGAAGAGGGGAGGAAAGCTGAGGAGAAGACGGTGGCAGCAGAGGCAGTGGTGGCAAAGGCAGGAGCAGCATCATTTTTAAGGTGATTTTATCCTGAGATGTGTGGCAGGAGCCATTTTCAAGGAAGGACTTTGAAAAAGTCAGAGCAGGAAAAAAACTGCATGGAAATGGTGAGCCACATAACCAGTAAGAGATGATAAACCTGGTGATTTCCTCCTCACTGTGTCCTGGCCAGTCCATACCTCCTAACTGCAGGCTACAGCCTTTCAAGGAATACCAGTGCTAAAAAGAAAGTTAGCTGAAGCATGCTTGTATGGCAAAGTCCTCAGTAAGACTCTGACTATAATTACTGTTCACAGAGAATGACCGGATGGCTTAGAGGGCTGCAGGAAAAATGGGAGCAAAGGGGGAAAATTAATGGCATGAGATCACTCTCTCTAATACAAAGCCACTTTAAAGTAGGAGGGGAAAATCATTTTTGAGAAACATCTGAAGAGATCTAATATCTGAGAACATGTAAGCTTCTTTAGACCACACAGGGCATGATATTAACCTGATTTGTCCTCTTACCACTAAAACGTCCCAACTCTGAACAATAGCCTGGATACCTTCCTCTTGGAAGTAGGAAAAACCTGAGGGTTGTTTTTGCTTTTGGTTTACAGAATGTCCCTCTAATCTTCTCCAAACACAAAGTAACTTTTAGAGGTCCCAGCAATTTTTCTTCCCCCTATACTTGAGATGGAATCGAGGGTCTTCGCACTCAGCTAAGTGCCCTTTTATTGTAAATTTATTTTGACACAGGTTTTCACTAAGTCTCTCGGGTTGGGCTCAAACTTCTGATCATACTGCCTCCGTTTCCCAGAAACACAAGGGTTCCAAGTGTGACCAAGGGCAGGGCAATCTGTCTTATCTTGAAGAAAGAAAAAAACTTCGTAATTTATTTTTAGCAGACTATTACCTACCTTTACAGAAGGACGGATTAGGGTTGTTAGAAACTGAATTACCTCAAAGTAGCAACTTGGGAATTATAAATTCTTTCTGAAATGCCTACCTTTTGGAGATTTTTCTTTCCAATTGCATTACAACAAAAAGCATTAAAAAAAACAATAGGAACTGCACCATGAATTGGGAAGAAGGAAATCTTCAACTCAAAGTTCTTTCAGCATAAATTTTTTAGGAGACACAGATTTAAGTAAATCTTAGTAAGAAACAGGTACACAGGCTTACGTATCACCCATCTCCTTACTAAGACAATCAGATTTTCAATACAAAGTTTAAAATGGCTTCAGAGCCTTCAGAGAATCTGAAAACAATTTCCTTCTCCCATGAGTGCACTCCATGGAAAACCCCTACAATGCTTTTTCTCCCAAGTAACTGGAGAATCAATGACATTTTAATGTAAGCTCAAGAGCTACTCCAATTCTGAAGATTTTAAAAGCCCTTCAGGGTTTAGCAAATCAATGGCCATGTTCAATCAGATGTAGGATTTAAAAATAAGTCTCCATGACTAAGAAAAGTTTTATTACAAATTCAATGGAGTTGTACTTATTTTAATAGTCTTTCAGCTTATGGCTTGTTAACACTAGGGTAGAGAATTAAACACCCTTTTTTCTTGACAACCTGTTTTAATCTACGATGAGAGACACAGATCAAATGACACTATGAATGTTTAAATTTTAAAAACACATTAAAGATACATTGCCCAGGACAACTGGATAAGTGTATTTGAAGAGGGTATTTTAAGAATAGTAATGTGTCTTTTATTGTAGTAAGTTTAAAAAACTTAAATACTCACTGCATTTTATGATTCTGATCAAATGTTTATGGGAGGGCTGGAGGAATGGCTCAGAGGTTAAAGCACTTGCCTAGCAAGCGCTAAGTACCTGAGTTCAATCCCCCAGCATCACTTAAGCTGGGCATGGTGGCGCACGCCTAGAATCCCAGCACTCAGGAGACTGAGACGGGAGGATTGCCATGAGTCCAAGGCCAGCCTGGGCTCCACAGTGAGTTCAGGACCAGCCTGGGCTACACAGCGAGACCCTGTCTCAAAAAACAAAATGCTTATGGGAACTTCCGTCAACATCACAGTGTGCCCTCATCCACAAGATCCCTGGACGAACAACTCCTGGTTTTTCCCCAAGTTCAAAACCATGAAAGGTGTATGTGTTAAACTGATACAGGACATCCAGGCAGCCTCAGCAGTATAACTAAAGACACACACAGTAAAGGATTTCCAGAGCTCTTCAGAAAGCAGGCAAGAACAATGGATGGGAGAAGTATATCTGAGGTATGAGGAAGTATTCTGAGGGAGATTAATGGCAATGCATCTTTTATTACAATAAATGTTTTAACTGAGGCATGCATTTTGATCTTATCATGTTTACACAAGCTTCACACTCTGGCAAAGGAATTTTGTAACAATCTCTATAAAATATTAGAAATAGCAGTATTTCTTTGCCAGTATGCAGAAAATTAGAAGCCATCTTACTAAGAAAAAATTTTGTCAGTACCAATTTCAAGTTCGTCCAATAAAGGACATACATCATTGCTATACGATGAGTGGATCCTCTACTATTAGACAAGGAAAATGCAGGCAGCACACAGAAACTACTGGAATAAAGGACTATTTTCCTCTGAAGGCAGTGAACGCTTGCCTGTAATGTCATTATTATGGAACTGGATTTCCAAACAAACTATAGAATACTATCAAAATATGATAAATATTTACCCTCTCTGGCCTCTCTGCAAAACATGATGTACCACAATAGCCGCATGTAGTATAAAATCAGCGAAAACGAAAAGGTCTTCAGAGGAGAGGTGACCTAACTGAAATTACCAGAGGTAAAGGAGAGATACGGCTGTCCTTTCTCACACACAATGAGCCACCCCCAACGGCTGGAGGTAAATCATGGCATGGCATAAAATGAATTCACAAGATGACCATGAATAAACTCCACCACACTGTTCTCTCCAGGCTAGGGTCACATGTCCTGCCAGCAGGAAAACAGAGCCAAACATTGGGCCAGCTCAACGAGCTCATTACCTGATAAAATTAAACAGTGCAAATCTTACTGGCTTGAATTTTTTTGCATAAATTATATACCATGTTGTTAACCAGAATGCCCTGCAACAATAACTAGTAACAGGTGGGCCCAGATCAAATTTCACCCTGAAACAGGCAGTGCCTGTGGGTTGTTACTTGTCATACATGGAATAAGATTTCGGGCTAAGGATCTATAGCTCAGTGGTGAAGTGCTTGCCTAGCATGTATGAAACCCTGGAGTTGCATCCTCAGCGCTATAAAAAAAAAAGTGTGTGGGGGTATACACACACTGTGTATCTGGATGTATACTGTATAAAGCAAATTTATATACACGATCTCAATATATTGAGTATTTATATATTTTTGTACATTTTACAATCTTAGTATCTATGATACAGATAACCTATATTAACTAGGTTAAGATTAGATACTGTGTAATCTAGGTAACAAATTTTTTTAAAGTGTGTTTTAACTTGTGGGTTGGGATTCATAAACATTTTAAGCTGTGGGATTGAATCTATGCTACAAATAAACATACAAGTCTGTAAAAGGTTGCTCTGTCTACTTCATGGTCTGCTGTGGGCACCTGCCTGGCCTTCAGACCTCCCACCTCTGTTGCTGCGCTGACACCACCCTGCCAGCCCCACTTCCTTGCACTCACCCTCTCAGGCCCCTGCAGGGTGCCCATTAATAGCCCCATGATCCTCCAGAGACAAAGGCTTCCTTGCTCTGCATTTTCCCTCCATGGATACTGCTTTATTCCCCAAGTAGAGAGTGGAAAAAGAGTAGCAGAGGATGTGCCCAGGGGCTCCTGCAGCCGGGCTCAGGGATGTTATGGCCCAGAGGCTCCAGCAGCCAGGCTCAGGGATGCTACGACCACAGCAGAGAGCAGAGCCCCTGCTTTCCTTTCACCTCTTTGCAGGACTGCACTTACTCTCTGACGCAGATGCGAAATCAAAGAAGTCAACTGAGCACTATCCAACAAAGTGGTATAAACATCTGAATATATGCTTCTCATTTCTAGATTCTTTCCCTAGTATTTAATAATACAGCAAAGAAAATTCCAATCCATTTTGAGCTTACTATAACTGTCCCTTACTTACTACATGGATCCCAAAGGGCCTGCCTCTTTTTGAAACTAAGTGAAAAACTTTGCTAATTATTGCTTTACATAATTACCTAGGGCTCTTAAATTTCTACCTTTGTCATATACACAAATCTGATTCTAATCACATCTATGTCACTGAAATAGATCAAAAAAATAAGAAATATGCAACAAAATGCTGGGAGTGATACTGATATTACTTGGTATTCAAATTTGCTTCCAATTCTAAATAATCTAGTGATCAAGTCTCCACTAAATCAAAGTAAGGTTAGGCAACCTGTCATAAATAAAGATACATCATTAGATCTCACCAGAACGTCTACATATACTCGCTATAGCTACCATTAAAACTTACCAAAAAACTCAAAGTGGCCTGCCAGATGTCCTTGCTGTTCGCTCTGCCCAGAACCCTCTTCCCCTCTAGGCTCTGTACTGTTGAGCCCTTCTCACCCTCAGATCCAGCTTTTTGGACAGACCTGTCCTAACTTTCCATCTGTAGAAATTTTTGGTCCCTCTATTTACTAAACTGTTAATTTCCTTTTAACAATTTCCATAATTTGAAGATTACCTAGTAATATTTTCCCTGTTTTATCATTCATCCCAAAAGAACAGACCAAAATCTTGTTTTCCTGCCACATTCCCACAAAGGGTCACTCAGTAACTACTTTTTTAGGCAGATGCACAGGCTTCAGAAATACTAAGCAGGCATTTCTCACAGACGTTTAAAACTGTACAAGAAATCAGTTCGTGGAACTAACATAACATGGTGCTCTTTTCTTCAACAGCCACTGAGGCTCAGAGGGGCTGGCGAGACCTCCCAGCACTCTCTGGGTGGAGCCAGGAATGGCCCTTCATCTCCAGGTTTGGGAAGCTTTGGAAAGCCAGCTGCTGCTTCCTTCAGTTTCATTTCATTATTCCAACAGGATGTATGAACAGTGCTGAGCACATGGAAACCACCTTTTTGTTATTACTGTTGCTTTGCCAACTACAGTGGAGTAGCCAACCAAGAAACTGTGCCACACTAAGGAGGCTGACCTTTCTGCCCCAGGCAGAAGGCACAGACTGTACTGCAGTCCTGTCTGCCCCGACGCACAGAATAGGAGCCTCATCTCAGCTGCTGGCATGGTCACAGTACTGTCATAACAAGGGGGTATAGATGCTGAAAAGTAAAACAATGAAACAATGTACTTCTCACATGTCAAAAAAATAAATAACACAAGTGAATGCATTCCTTAGTAGCTGTGCCGATTTTCCTCAAGCAGGTTGAGTTTAAACTCAAGTGACAAAGAAAAGCAAATACCGTGGGAAGAAAAAGAGGCCCTACATACGACAGTCACAGGTCATAAGCACCAGGAAATGGCTTGACAAGATCTGGGTTTACTATTAGGAAATCAAACCTATTTATTACCAAGGACTCAGGTAACTATGTCACTGTGACTGATAAAACATTTTTCCCTGTAAAAACTGGGAAGTCTCAATATCCTTTTAAACTTCTATAATATCTGACTGACTTTATGGTTACAGGTCAAGACTCTTTCCTCCAGTCCTGAAGGCACAGTTCAAAACTCACCTCCTCAGGGTCCATGGGCAGAATGAATAGGCCATCTCTGTCTACCCTCCAATACCCCACAACGTCAGCTCCTCAGAGCAGGGCATTTTTATTACTTGGAAGTTAGATGCTTCTTGCCATGTATTTGCAAACAGCCTGTCACTCTTGAAAACAAAGCAATGGTAAGCCAAGACCAAGTCACCACGTATATGTAAGTCCCTATACTGCTTTGCTTTCCAGCTGTTATGACAGAGTCTTGCTCCTAGACAGTAGGAGAACGATACGAAATCTCTGTTTCTGGAGATCATGTTTCACTGTTATTAAGGTCTCTTTTTATTTTTAAACCAGTACCTAAAGACATAAATTGTACTCATGGGGGACCATCTGATGTCCTGAAATACGCATATATAACGTTCAAATCAAGGTAAACAAGTATCTCCTCATTCTGGTACTTCTGATTTGTGTGCTCGTTTGTTTGGAGATGGCATCTTTCATACTGCCCAGGTTAGTCTTGAACTCCTGAGTTCAAGATACCCTCCTGCCTCATCCTCATGCATGGCTGGAACTATAGGCCTGCAACACTCAGACTGGTTAACCTTCTTTCTTTTCTTTTTGAGAGAAGGGCTCACTCTGTACTCCAGGCTGTTCCTGAACTCACTATGGAGCCCAGGCTGGCCTTGAAACTCCCGGCAATCCTCCTGTTTCAGCCTCACAACTGCTGGAATTACAAGTGTACACCATCACATCCAGTTTATGTGGTGCTGGGGAATTGAACTTGGGTACTTAGCACTTGATGTAGCACTTGTAACCACTGAGCCATTCCTCCAGCCCCAACCTTCTTAATCATAAAATAAAAACATGACCCAGAACCATGGGTGCCACGAAACACTGGTAGTGTGTCTATACGCATTGTGTCATAATGATCTTATTTCTGCATTTTAAAAAAAAGAACCCAAGAACGGCTGTAGAAATCTAACAAAATGATAACAGTCATCAAATACTATAGGAAAGGGTAAATTATCAGTATCAGCCATAATCAGGAATATTTACCTAAACATAAGACAAATCTTATTAGAATTTAGTAAGTAATGTTACAATACTTTTTTAAAAACCTGTCCAAATCTACAGGAAGAAATTGTGGGAAACAGAGACATCTTACAAATTTCCAAAAGACAATATGCTATTTAGTTCCCAGACGTCTGATAAAAATTAAGGTAGATGTAGATAACTGCAATCCTATGCCCTGAACTTTTAAAAAGCCTATTCAGTTATATATTTCGAATAGTGTAAACCTCAGTTACTGTACACTGTCAGCAACTGCACACCCATACCGGAAGACATAACTGTAAGCAGCTGAAATAAAGCTATCCATGTGCTTAATGCTCTGTAGCAAAAAATCAGCTAGATCCTTGCCCGTAAAGACAGTGTTTTTTTTTAACTGTTTGACTCTTCACATAAACTGAAATAAATTCTAAATAGTACTTAATACAATTATTCAAATGCTTAGAAAATTCTTTCTCACTCATGCTTAGCACGTAAGTTTCAGCTATATCAATTATTACAAAAACAAACTCATACCCATGTAAACTACCATAGAGTCACTTAGATAGGAGCATAAAAGTTATTGAAAATTAGGTATTTTCTTTTTTCATTTTTATTAATAAAATGATGTTTATCATTTTATTTTCTAAATGAACCCAATGTTGAACTCAAAGTAAATTATTTTGTAAAAGCAAAACTCTCCTTATGTCTGCACTAACATGCTAAATTGAAAAGTCTGATACTGCCACTCAGTAGATGCTTGCAAAGTGTTTGAACCTGACCCTCACACAGAAGGGTGTATAAACAGGGCTGTGGCCCGAGAAAGAAGGTAACAGCTATTGACATGCACACACACACAGTTACGTCAAGCCCCCATGTGGCTAACACAGGAGCCACTTTTGTTTCAGGAAGGCAACAACTTCCCAAACCAATATAACCAACAGGAACACATGAGCGGGCAGCCCTAACACGTGTGTATGAGACAATAAAATCGTGTGTGTGCTCCACATTTAATGAAGTCTGAAAAATGATAATGATGCACAGCATCTCCATGTGAATTGCCAATGAATGCAAAAATACAAGAAGGTCCAGACACTTCAAACAGAACTTTAGAAACTGACTTGATCTGGCTAATTGTTACTGCTGAATAAATGTATCTGATATCTCTACCATTACTGAATAGTTATGCCTTACAAATTGCTTACTCAAGCCAGTTGCCAGTATTATTGATCCTGCCTGTGAATGTTTTCTAATCTCTATACAATATCATCTCTGAAAACAGAAACATCAACATAAATTAGCTAGACACTTTAAGTTTTCTAACAGAGCAAAATTCTAGATTATTCACCTAGCTAAGCATTTTTATGAAAATGAGGAAACATAAAATTATTTCAAAATCATATATATTCTTTATAAAAATCAGCAGGAAAATTAATGCAACACATGTAAATAAAATACTTAGCATTTTTATTGAGATTATTCTGACAATGGTAATACTGTAACTCTAAATATGGGAATCCAAGAATTCATGTATACAATCATAGGTAGAAGAGATTAATATACAGACATTCAAAAAACACGAACATACTAATTCTAAAAACTACATCAATATATCTAATTTAGAAAAAATAGATAAAATAGAAATCACAGGAGGACAGCAGCATTATAGAAATGCTCTTCTTCCTTCAGAACATATTTATATTACTTTTAAGATTAAAAGTATTTTTTATTTTTGT
The DNA here is from genome assembly GCA_004027205.1 of Ctenodactylus gundi. Classification (NCBI taxonomy): domain Eukaryota; kingdom Metazoa; phylum Chordata; class Mammalia; order Rodentia; family Ctenodactylidae; genus Ctenodactylus; species Ctenodactylus gundi. Next base: position 85,644 of record PVKB01005282.1, read on the forward strand.
TTGGTTATGTGCATACAACCATTATATAACTTAATTATATTAAATACTAGAAGAAAGCAATTTTTAATAAAAAGCCAAGTAATCTTAAATTTCATGCACTGACAAAACCGGCCTACCTGAGCCAGCCTCCTTCTCCTCCTCCTCGACATTGCTCTTGATACTATCGTACTCCTCATCGATGGTCTGGTTGCCACGCATCTGAGATAGTATTCTACGGGCCTTCTGAGTTTGTCCCTTCTGAATAAGCCATCTGGGACTTTCAGGCAGAAAGAGAAAGCCAAAAAACTGTATAACTGCTGGAATTGCTGCAAGTCCCAACATGTACCTGCAATAAGAAATCCACATTTATTGCAACACTGGGTCTGACAACACTGGGTAGGTGTTTACCATAAACTTTTATGTATCTAACATTGAATTAGCATTTTTATTACACATGCATGCATCAGAAAAGAATATTTTATATTCTACTGAAAAATTTAAAATAGAAAATTTAACATTTCTTGCACATAAATTATAATAAAAGATCATCACTACAGTTATAGATACATATTCTGAACCCCAAGTATTTTACCCAGTATTTTACCTAGTACAGTCTGGGTAAGTGTACACCAAAGGCCTGTGTGTAAAATATGTAAAGAAGTGAGACTACTGTGAGGGAGTTAAGTTACTAAGGCTTGCTTCCAGAGACAAAGGGCAGTTTCTTATCTCTCAATTTTTAATTTTCAGCCCCATTGAAGTGAGCAGTTTCATCTGCAACAGTCTCCCCACCATCATGTGCACCTCACAGTGGATGCAAGGCATCAGGACCAGGCAATCATTAACTCAAACTTCTGAAACTGTGAGCCAAAATCAAACTTTTCTTCTTCTAAGTTCATTATCTCAGGTACTTTGTCACAGCAATGAAAGGCTAACTAACACAGGGACTAAAATAAAACTGTCAGAATTCAAAGACATGGCGCTGGAGGAATGGCTCATCAGTTAAAGCTCTTGCCTAGCAAGCACTAAGTCAAGCTGTAAGTACCACAGTTTGATTCCCCAGCACCAAATAAGCCGGGTGTGGTGGCATACGCCTGTAAAGCCAGCACTCAGGAGATTGAAGTGGGAGGACTGCCACATGAGTCCAAGGCCAGCCTGGGCTCCATAGTGAATTCAGGACCAGCCTGGGCTACAGAGCAAGACCCTGTCTCAAAGGAAAAAAATAAAAAAAAAAAAGAATTCAAAGACATACATTTCATGAAACTAAGTACCCAAATTTATTTCTTTATAGTTACTTCTGTCCTGTGAATGGTTATAAAGGCTTTTAAAATAGTTTTCCAATTACTTTTTGCCATGAAGCATCATCAGCCCTTCACCATCATACTGAGAAGTTTAGGCCCATGGCCAAAATAAAAAAGTGAAAAGCAAAAATCTTCATTAAAATTAAAAAGGTTGCTCATGTTGTTTTAAATTAACCTTCGTTTTCCTTAAGTGTCTATTCTGTACAGATAACAGATAAACCTATCATTTACTTATCCACCAAAAAATAAGAAAATAAGCTCAGTGTTTAAAGTGCTTGCTCAGTATGCACAAGAACCTGGGTTCAATTCCCCAGCACCACATAACAGCTGGGAGTGTGACACATGCCTGTAAACCCAACACCCTGGAAGTAGGAGGACTGCCATAGGCTCTAGGGCAGCCTGGGCTACATAGTGAGTTCAAGACGAGCCTGGACTACAGGAAGAGACCCTGACTCAAAAGTACATTTATACGTACATCCCTGTCTCATAAATAAGGAAATCAGAATATAATACAAACATAAGTAGCAACACGAATGCAGGTATATCGATACCATGGAACTCTCCAAATTATTATGATCAGTAGACTGACATATTTAGGATTCAGTTTTTTTGAAGTAAACAAATTAAACACAGTTGTTTTTCAAATGGATGAACATAAGGTACCTAGATATGTCTGTTGATCCAAATTACCGTTATGTTTGCTCATAGGTAGACATGGAATCTCAAAGCTCAAGAGGTGCATTACATTCATATAACAAAATATATTCACTCATATTCATAAGTCAATGAAACGCTACTAACTCACCATATATTCCAAAGCTATGCTACCTTATAAGCCAGGTTAAACATAAAATATAGATGCCTTAAAGGCACCCAAGATGTCTTGTAAAATAATTTCATTACTTCATAAACAATTTCCTTTTAATCCTAAAAACAATAGAACAACATATAATTGTCATACGGGTATTAAAAATACTCTAAGCAACAAATTAAAACTACATGTGGAAAGAAAAGTTAAGATTCGTAAAGTTGTATGAGTACTTAAATGAATCACTTGGTGTTTTATACTTTAACGCATGGACTTAATAATTATACCAATACTTAATCACTCTTTCCTCTGTTGTTATTGCCCACCCAGGCTCACCCACTCGCTGCTAAAAATCCCTTACTTAGGTAAATAGAAAAAGGTTCATTCAAAAGCTAACTTTAGTGAAGATAAAGGAGTTACAAACTTTAAATCATCTTCTTTATCTGTTTTACATGAGCAGAAGTCTTTTGTACCCAGAAGTTGTTTAGGTTTATGAAATAAGGAAGTTCAAACGGTGGGACCTTCCTGTTAGTAGTTAACATTCACATCTCCATAACCTGTCTTGCAGAGGGAGTCTCCCAGGAGAAATCATCCACTCTCCTTGGCTGGTGCCTAAAGCCATAGAGCCTACCTTGAGTCGCCAGGTCAGGCTCAAGGGATTTCTGCATTGCCATACTTCTGGCATTTCCTTTTCTCTTCCCAAAGGGAAGGGGGAAAGTGGACACCTGTCTACTTCTTGGAAAGCGTAAGCTTTAATTTTAAAATGCTGCCCCTGTTGGTATTATGCTCACTCCTAGAACAGTTTCTTCACCTCAGTTTAACCACACTTTTCAAACCCAATCCATGTCATTGTATCTTGCGTTATAATCAATTCTTTACTTGTTCCACTCAATGGCACGACATCTAGTAAATTATCCTGCACACAGTAGGCACTTGGTAAATGTTTTATGAAATTATATAAAAGCTGGTGTGTGTGTGTGTGTGTGTGTGTGTGTGTGTGTGTGAACTTTCCGTATCAAGTACACAGAAGATGAATGCTTCAGATTCATACAGCAGTATTATAGGCAGTGTCTCTTCAGATCACGGGTCAGCAGCGGTTCTTCGGACTGCAGACCAGCACTGGTTCTTCAGATCATGTAGCTCTAACTTAAGGATTCCTTCCAAACAAACCACTTGTTGCTCTGGGTACAATCAGATCATCTCCTTCTGTTAGGGAAGCTGACAAGACTGGCAGGTCAGATTAGGGAAGTGGACCCTGGGGAGCGACAAACGGGAGCTCAAGCTGTAACAAAAGAAGAAACAGCTACGGGCTAAAGTGGCTCATAGTTGGCAGGTGCTTTAGTCCCTGCACATCCTGGTTTTTCCCCTTAAAATTTTGGGAGAAACTTTCTTTGGCTTTATGCACACCAAGGGATAGAGGAGGAGGAGGAGGAGGAATTAAATCCCACATCACTGTTCCTCATCACTAGGAGGCCGAGAGGCACTCTAATTGCCAGCACAAACACTGGCTAAGGATGACCCCTGGATTCTCCTGGAGACAAAAAATAAAAGCCAAATATTCAAAAAAGGGGATTCCCTAAGTAGGCAAAACAGACTCCAGCTCTGGGTGTCCTTCCCAGATAGAAAGCTTTTTCGTTCTCTCTTCTAATAAACTTTCCTTTCGTAACTTTTCTGATGCTGATCTCATATTTCTGTATCAGCTCAAGAGTCAAGGACACAGGAAACCACTTTCAGGTATGCATAAGCTCAATGAGGTGGCACCTCCAAGGAGCCAAATGAAGATTAGGAAGATCTGCTCGCATATATATATATATGGCTTCTCTTCCCGATGTTAACTTACAGAACAAAATCTTTTACTGAAATGATGTATTGTTGTTGTTAGTGAGTAAAATTTCAACCCAAGTTAGAGTCTCTCAAAGCATTTTAGACAAATGTTTGGGCTGTGGGTGAAGCTCACGTACCTAGCATGGCCCAGACCATGGTTGTGGATGGGATGTAGGTCAGTACAAAGGGCTCTAAGACCAGCACCCAGTATCCAAGAAGAAAGGGAGATTTTAAAAGGATTTTATTATATACACTTGTTATGGTTTGGATCTGGAATGTGCCCCCCAAAGCCTCATGTATTTGGATGCTGTGGTTATCTATGGATTTCACGTGTTGCTGGGAGGTGGTACCCAGTAGGGTGTGGCAGCTACATGGGGTGTGGTCTGGAAGGACACATACTCTTGTCTGCCTTCCTCCTGAGGCCTCCTGATGTCATGAGCAGCTGTTCTCTGCCAGACCCTTCCTACTACTGGCTGCTACCCTCAAATGGGCTGAGACCTCAAAACGTAAATAAATAAACCAAAATAAACCTTTCTTTTCTTTCTTTAAATTCTGGGTGTTAGATATTGTGTCCCAGAAAGAAAAGGAACTAAGACAACACTAAATTAAGAAATAAAATCCCAAAGTTGGAATTTTTTATGTTTCTCTTCTCAAAACTTCTCATGATCTTTCCTTTAAAGAATAAAGGTTAAGATTAAAGAGTTTCAGAGAATAAATATAAAAATTTAATCACTTTCAGGTCCAAGGATACAACATAATATTTTGTACTCCACTACTCACTCTTAAGTCCCAAAGACACAACACTTTAATAAGTTTAAAAGAAATAAAGTAGTATAAAGAGAAAAGACAAAAAGAAAAGTGCAAACATACATATTAGTCTATGCTTTTTAGTCAGCTACGAAACAGAATTTAGACCACCAGCCTTTTGAAACAGAGAAATCCCAAGTGTCTACTTCTGGAATTTACAATCCAATACAATGTACTAATGCAGGGAAAATAATTCACACCCTCCTCCCAATCATTAAAGATATTAAAGCCTCTCCCCAGAGACCAGTCAACAAAAAAATGTTTTATGCCTCTGTATCCTCACACTTCTATTCTCAAAGTGAAATGAACAATTTAGTCTATTTAAACTATCTTCCAGGGAAAAATGTGTGTGTGTGTGTGTGTGTGTGTGTGTGTAGACAAGACAAGTGGCTATGGTTTATGGCAACAGAAGAAAGATCTCCCTTCATGCCATGGTTGGATAAGTGTCCCTCACGCTAAGCCCTGGGCACAACCAGCAGCACTATCAGAAAGTGGTACAGCCTTTGATTTGGGGCCTAGACGAAGGAAGTTAAGTCACTAAGGCAGCACCTTTGAAGGGGGTACTGGGATCTCACCTCTGTCTCCCACTGATTCCCAAGTGCGCAGTCTGATATGTGCTCTGATATGTGCTCCCCAGGATGTGCTGTTTTAACACAGGTAGAAACTCAATGGGTCAATCAACTACGGACTAAAGTCTCTAAAACAGTGAACCAAAATAAACCATTCCTGCTGAGCATGATACATGTTTATAAGCCCAGCTATTCAGGAGGCTGAGGCAGGAGGATCACAGCCATCCTAGGTAACTTTGCAGAAATCTGTTTCAAAATTTAAAAAGGGCCAAAAATATAGCTCAGTATGAAAGGCTTGTTTAACATGTGGTAAACATGTGTACTTGTGGGTACAATTCTGAGTACTGCTAACTAACAAGGATATAAACAAATCATTTTTTTTCCTTTAAGTTATTAACACAGCTATTTTCTTACATTACAGAAAATTGACTATAACACATTTCAGTTATGGGCATATTACCCAGTCATACTAACCAGTCAAGTTATATTTTTACACACAGGGAATATATCTATTATCATAAAACTGCTAGAATTAAGAAACATCATTCACTCAGTAGCTAACAGAGAGGACACTTAGAAAAAGAACTTCACCCCCGTGAAACTCCCAACATGTAATAATGCAAAGTAACTTGTCTGTTCTGGCCATATCATTCATCTAAACTGTGAGAAGAACTGATCAATTTCTTGAGGAAAAAAATCATTTCTCTGATGATATGAAGACCACAGAATAAGCAGGACAAACAAGAGGAAACTTTGCTGTGGTACTGATTTTTTTTTTAAAAATTGACATGATACTAAAAAAGATCTCTATATACTTAATAAGCAGCATTAGGGACTCTCTTGTAATTTTAAGGAAATCAGTCACCAGAAGGATGGCAAGGAACATTGTGCTGTGGTTCTGCCGGTGGCCTAGGGATAGAGGCAGTCTCACCATTGTATGTTAAAATGAAGTTTCTAAACCCTGGCTTCCATCGGAGTCACCAGGGAGCTTTTAAAGCACACCGGTATCCAACCCCAACCTCCCCAGGGATTCTGATTAATTGGTCTGGGCTCTGGGCCCAGGGAATTCTATTTTATTAAAAGCTCCCTGGGTGATGCTAATGTGCAGTTAGGGCCCAGACCACAGATGTAAATGTTTTAAAACGCAGGAGGTGAAAAGGAAGAACATGCATAAGAGGTCCTTAGGAACCTTAAGGAAAAAGCCAAGCCATTGTCTGTCTGGAAGCTGGGGAGAGCAGGGGGACTCCAGGAAAAAGGCCTGGCTCTCGGGAGGTCTAAAACTCTTCAGGATATTCTTTAGTATCATGATCTCTCACCACAAGACACTTTTTAAAATCTGCTTATTTTGAAATTAACAAATGAGCCATTTTGTGGCACAACTACCAGCACTGTCACCTGCCTTCCAGAACACTAGGAGTGGCTCCTTATCTAAAGGAGAGCACTGTTTTCAAACGCTGTAAGAAGGCCACCTCGCAGCAGACACACCCTCCTGCATCACCACACGTTAAGAAAGCCTCCTTTGCAATTCCAAAAACAGAAGTGCTCAGAGTCAGAGTCAGACACTCTTGAGCCTGGGGATGGCAGGGTACTTCTTATAACACCACTGAGGATCCAGCTGCAGGTGGCAGTATGCATCTACAATCCAGGCAGGAGGATGTGGGGGTGTGAGGCCAGCCGGGGAAACAGTGAGACCTGTCTCAAAAATAAAAACTTAAAAAACAAGCTGGAAGTGTTGTTCAATGTGAAAACTCTGGGTTCATTCTCCAATACCACCAAAAAAGGAGAGAGACAGAGAGAGAGAGAGAGAGAGAGAGAATGGGCTGGGGAAGTATCTCAATGGTAGACTGCCTACCTACATACGGAAGTCCTGGGTTCAGTGCCCAATGCTGTAAAAAAAAACAAAATAAAAAGACAGGTTTTTCCCTGAACCCAGTACTCACTATCATTCTTGTCTTAAAGGAATCCCACTCTTCTGAACAGTGTAACTTAAGACAAGTGTCCTCTAACATGTGGCCATTAGGCCTGCAATTCCCAGTAAGGTTCCCTGCTGTGGTTTGGATCTTTAGTGTTCCCCAAAAGCCTCATGTATTTGGAACTGTATACCACTGGGAGCCAGAGCCTGACTGGAAAGGCACCCAGGGCAGAGCTTTCAGGTGTGTGTTGTTGACTTTGTGGGCCAGGAAGGGAGAAGCACCTACTCTGGGGTTGAGGGGTACATAACTAGCAGCTTGAAATTACCAAAGAAAGAAGAAACATTGCTACAGCCTCTTCCTGGGAAGACTCTGGCCTAGCCGGAGTCTCCAGAGATCAGCTTTTCTTTTCTTTCACTTGGTTTCTGTCTGCAATGGGGTGCGCAGCTCTCCAGCCCTTGCCATGTACTTCCACCATTGCAGGCTGCCCACAATGGACTGTGTGTGAGAGACTTTTTGAAACTGTGAGCTAAATAAATCTTTCCTCCCTTACATACTGGATGTTGGGTATTTTGCCACAGCAATAAATAAGTAACTAAAACAATCCCTTTCTCTGAACTATTAGTGTAGATTAATTAGTAGTTCATCAGTAGTCCCAGAGGATGGTAATTATATCCCAAATACATGGCAATCTACTTGAATGTATGAGCTCAGCTTGCAGGTATAATAATTTAGCAACAACAAGGCCAACAATAATAGACAGAATGTAGCACCAGTGAGTGCATACTAAGTGTGGGAATGTAACAGAGCACAAGCCCAGCCAAGAGTGGCGGGCGAGTTTCTAGCTTGACTGAGTCAGTATTCTCTTACACTGATTCTGTTAGTCTGTTGCTTTTTCTTCTGTATGCTGTAGACTTTGTGATAAATGACTTTTTGGCCATCCACTTCTGTAACCTGGCTTGTACTTATGTGACCCTCCCACCAAGAGGGCTTTATAAACCATTCCCTTTTTCCATTTACATTCTCACAGATTTTCTGACACTATCTACCAGCTGATAAAGAGTCCTTTAAATTGTTTCTTTCTGGTGGCAGGAGTTGGCTCTCCTCTGTCTCGCTGAAAATATCTTATAACACAAGCACTACTTAAAGGACTTCAGGGTGCTGAGGCTTCAGCTCAGTGGTTAAAATGCCTGCCTAGCAGGCAAAGGCCCTTAAATTTGATTCCCCAGGGTGTGGGAGCACACACCTGTAATCCCAGCACTGAGGAGGCTGAACCAGGGGAATTCACATGAGTTTGAGGCCAGTCTGCACTACACCGTGAGTTCAGGACCAGCCTGGGCTAGAGTGAGAGCCTGTCTCCAAAAAAAAAAAAAAAAAAAGAAAGAAAGAAAGAAAGAAAGAAAGAAAGAAAGAAAGAAAGAAAAGGAACCGACTTCAAATAAAATAACCTTCCCTACAATCTCAAGAGGTGAGTACCAGTATTATCCTCATTTTACAGATTAAGAAAGAAGACACAAAGTGGACACATGACCAGTAGTGGGTAAAACTACAGTTAAAGGCCAGGGAGAATGGATTATACAATAAATGCTTACTACCAGCCAAGGAATAATAAATGTTGAATAATTATTTGACAGTTGATTTTGCTGAACTCATAAAATGGAGCATTAGTATGCCTTAGTTTCAAGTTTAAAGAATTCTGAGGTTCTTTGTGGAAGTACTACTCATTCACCTCTATGCATGCAGTAAAACTCCACAGCAGCAGCAAAAGGGGCCCGCTAGGAGCCATCACTCTACTGCATCCAGAACAGTGTACGTCCCTCCGCCACCCACTGGGTATGGTAACTACAAGCTGAATCTCACCACCCCAGGATTAACCAGCAGCAGAGTGTCATGTTATCCTCTCAACATCTATCTTCATCAAGCAAGTCTCCATGAGCATCAATATAGAACAGAAAACAGTTCTAGAATACTAGTTTTTTAAAAATCTCAGTTTTTGGGGGGTCATAAATTTGGATCATAAGTTTCAACCCAGTCTGGGCAAGTTAAGTGACTTGGTGAGACCTTTTTACAAAATCAGAAGTAAAAATGTGCTGGGAAAATACATAGTGTGGAGGCCCTAGGTTCCAGCCCCTGCGCAGAAAAGAAGTAAACTTTCACTGCTTATGTCAAACACTGTGCCAAATGCATCATTTTTAACATACACAAGAAGAAAATACAGGTAACGAACAAGAAAAGAATTTTTAAAAATCACGGAGAACAAAAAAAATTAAGTTGTGATTTGATCCATTTAAAATAGTTGATTCACTTCTCTTCTCCCCTCATTGTTCGCCTCCAAAAATTCCCAAATGATATGAAAAGGTTGCCAACTTATTACCCTGGAAAATCTGTACAACCTACAGTTTTAGTTGTAAGTCAAACTATAAGTAAAAACTAGCACAGCTATGGAAGTTTTATTATAAGATACTATCTTAAAATAAAATGTTATGCTATTGTGTTTATAGCTCTTGAGGAGCTGAACTCTACTAAGGGAAGGTCACTTCTCACTTAAAGAAGCGCAGAGAGGACACCATGGTCATTTGGCCAGTCACCTCCTAACAGACTATGACATAAACCTGTCACTTCTTTATGGTTTCTCTACCACATTTTGTCAAAAACATAACCTTTCCAAGCAAAATCTTCACTTTGCATTTTCCTAGTCACAGATGGTCCTGGTATTTTTGTTTTGAAACACAAAATGACAGTCAGAGACAATCTCTGAAAGTCTGTCCTGAGAACACTGAGGCTTTAGCAATACAATCAGATTATATCCAATAGGGTCTTCTGACAAGCAGGGGCGGAGGGGGGGATTCGGGTGAGAAATTTACATTTGTAATTCCAATTCTTCTATTTCTATTCTCTATCTTCTTGCTCATGCCATTTGTATCATTTGCTATTAAGAAACCATGTTCATTCTGAATACCTCAAATAAATGATAAGGAGATTATAAGATGGTAAGTTTTATTCTCAAAACACAGGTTGATTTTGGTGTTGGGGACTCAGAGCCTCTTGCAAGCTAAGTCGCTGAACTATACTCTCAGCTTTCACATAACTACAAACCTGTGTATACTCTTCCTCCAACCAGGCCGTTCACTGAAAATACAAAGAGTTAGCAATCAGAATCACTAGGTGCTCTGAAAAATTTGCCTAATGAAGATGTAACCTATTTGGAAAGCTACGGCTGAATTCCTTATGATCTCTTTAGCCATTACTCAACTGTTAATCCAACACACATCTCCTGAGTGTAGAGCTAGGCTACTCACTGAGCAAGATCAGCCAACTTAACTAGAGACATTGTAGTCCTGCATCAATCTCAACACTCACTCTCGCACTGAGACTTTCCAGTAACAAATAGGGTAAGCAAAATCCCAAACCCTTCAAAACACTACTAAGAACAATACTTCCTTAGCACTACACCCACAGCTATACTCTGCAACTTTCCTACAGATTTTGAGTTTTTTCATATACTTAAGTATTTGTAACCCTACAAATGAGGTGCTTACTAAACATCTCCATTCTTGGGTTTACAAAGGAAATGGTCATCCCTATAGACCAGTAATAAATATGTACATGATAATATAGTCAACAAAGATAATTATGATTTATGAATGATTCTACATTGTGCAAACATTTTAGATACAAAACATATAAAGACAAGGAAAGACACACTGTACCTACTATAAGTAAATATACTACACCTACTAGTGTTACATTTAGCAACTTATTTGTGTATGTCTTTAAATCTTAGTTTGTGCTCCACAAATTCATTTTAACAGAAAAGAATTTTAAAAAGAAAACAATGTTTATTAGAGATTCTAGCAAGTGAAATTGCCTCTACCACCAATGACCATGCAGAACATCTGATGAGTAATGCACCTGATAATCTGGGGGCAGCTACAGAGTAATGAACAAAGGATCAGGGCAGGGGGTGCATGAAGAAAAACATTCCACGTGTTACAGCTTAAATCTGTCAATATACTTACTGGGGGTACAAAATCAGCTAATGAGCAACTTCTGTGTTTCTCACAGAAAGACTTCGAAGGCAAACTGTTAAAAATCATTGCCAAATGAGTAAATATAACAAAATGTTAATTCCACAAACACAGTGCAGGGGAAATTTTCTGTAAGTAATTGATAATCATTATCATAAGTTAACTGGCTTGGTCAAGGTACAGAGACAGAACCAACAAGATACACAACCGATGCATGGGTTTGTGTATAATTATTATGTATCGTATGAAATATGGGGACCTACATTTTTTCTTAGGATTTTGAAGTGTATTGTCACAAAAGGGATAGATCATCTGTAAGTACAAGTAAGTTACATGTACTGACACTGACAATGGCAGTGTCTCAAGTCAATGCACAGGGAGCGCTTCAACCTTTACTTACTTATAATCACACTCCCATTAGACCAGGAGTCAGAGGAAGTAATTGTTTTGCTAAGGATACTAAATAATGGGAGACAGTAGCTTAAAATTCACTTTTAAGAAAGTAAATATGATTCCTCCAGCTCTGCCCTTGTTACTCCAAACTGGTTTAGAGATACTGGGTCTTTTTTAATTCCATATAAATTTTAAGGTGTTTTTTTCTAGTTCTGTGAAGACTATAGTTGACATTTTGATCGGTATTGCACTGACTCTGTATAGCAGCTTTGGGAGTATGGCCATTTTTACAATATCAGATCTTCCTATCCAGAACATGCAATGTCTTTCCATTTTCTACAGTTCTCTTTGATCTCTTTCTGTAGGGGTTTGCAGTTTTCTTTGTATAGGTCTTTACCCTCTTTGGTGAGGTTTATTCCTAAGCATTTCTCTTTTTTGTTGTTGTTGTTGTTGCTGTTGTAAAGGGGGTTGTTTTCTTGATTTCTTTCTCTTTGGATTCATTATTGGTGTATAGGAATGTTATTGATTTGTGGGTATTGATTTTATAACCTGCTACTTCACTGAATTTATTAGTTCTAAAAGAGCCTTTGGATGGAATTTTGGGTCATCTATGTAGAGTATCATGTCATCTGCAAATAGAGATATCTTTACTTCTTCCCTTTTGATGTATATTCCTTATTCTTGCCTGATGGCTCTTGCCAAAATTTCAAGCGCTATGTTGAACAGTAAGGGTGACGGTGGGCATTCTTGTCTTGTCCCTGAATTTAGTGTGAATGCTTTCAGTATTTCTCCATTTAGATTAGATTGGCTGAATATTCTGGCTGTTAAATAGCTTGAATCATGTTTAGGTAGGGTCCTTCTATTCCTATTTTCTTCAGAGTTTTTATCATAAATGGGTGTTGCATTTTGTCCAATGCTTTTTCTGTGTCTATTGAGACAATCATATGATTTTTATCTTTAGACTTCAAAAAATACCACAAAGCAATAGTGATTAAATCTACATGGTACTGGCATAAGAACAGACAACAGGACCAGTGGAACGGAATTGAGAATACTGATATAAACCTGAACACCCTTACTCAACTAATCTTTGACCAAGAGGCCAAAACAATCCACTGGAGAAAAGACAACTTCTTTAACAAATGATGCTTGGACAACTGGATCTCCACATGCAGAAGAAATAAACCCATATCTATCACTACATACTAAAATCAGATCAAAGTGGATCAAAGAGTTGGACATCAAAACAGAAACACTGAACTTACAAGACAAAAATAGGTTAAAAACATAGAAGACCTCAGGACAGGAAAGAATTTTCTGATCAGATCATCAACTGCACAAGAAATCTCAGCAAGAATCAACAAATGGGACTACATTAAATTAAAAAGCTTCTGCACAGCAAAAGAAATAATTAGCAAGGTGAAGAGACAACCCAGAGTGGGAAAATACACTCACCAGTAACACTTCAGACCAAGGATTAGTGTCTAGAATATACAATGAACTGAAAAACATAAACCCCCTAAAAATATATGAACCCATCAATAAGTAGGCAGCTGAAATGAAAAGAAACTTCTCAGAAGAAGGAGTACAAACGGCCAACACGCATATAAGAAAGTGTTCTTCATCACTGGCCACCAGATAAATGCAAATAAAAACAACTTTGAGGTTGCACTTCACTCCAGTGAGAATGGTCTACATCAAGCACTCAAAAAACAACCGTTGGTGAGGGTGAGAAAAAAAGAAACACTACTCCACTGCTAGTGGGAATACAAGTTAGTACAACTATTATGGAAAGCAGTCTGGAGGCTCCTTAAAAAGCTGAGATTGAAAATTCCATTCAGTACAGCTATTGCCCTACTGGACATGTTCCCAAAAGAAATAAAGTCAACAGATCAGAAAGACACATGCACGTCCATGTTTATAGCAGCACAATTCACAACTGCCAAACCCAGGAAACAGCCTACCTGTCCATGCATAGAGGAATGGTTAAACATGTGACACCTATACACAATGGAATACTATGCAGCCATAAACAAAGACAGATATGAAGTGTTTGAATGAAAATGGGGCCACGTAGAGTCAGTAATGCTCAGTGAAATGGCCCACACACAAAAGTCTGACTATAGATGGGTATCCCTCTTATGAAATGCACAAAAATAATGACATAAAAAGGCCCCAACACAAATGACAGGATAGAAAGACAGTCACTGGTCAGATAGGAAACGGGTGAACCTCTAAAAAAGGGGTCGACACAAATGCTCAATGATTCTCCAGATCCCATGGTTCTAAGGTGTTACAGAATTTAGAATTCATGTATTTAAAGAAATGTTAAATTTTATGTCTTGTAAATATTTTTACTACAATAAATTTTTTAAAAAGCAAATATGCCTGCATGTATACATAATTACATGTGAATTCATGCAAACAGTACCTAGGATTCAAAGCAATCTGGCTGTGAATATTTGGCGAGTTACCAGTTAGTTTCCCCATCTTCTGACCAATCTCACCCCTGAGCTCTCCAGTAAGCAGGTTAATACACACAAGCAAGCTGACTGCTAACTGGCTTTACTGAAGGGAGGAGTCACCGACTTCAGCTGGCATCCGTGTGGTTATCTGGAAATTTATTTGCTTTCTCTAGTGTTTGCCTTCTTATATTTCCCTCAGCATTTGCAGGACATTTTTTCCCCTACAGGCCTCTGCTCCACCACCTGCAAACCCCGGAGGCATCAATTAGACAAGCAAAATGTTGAATTTCCTTCAATTTCCCATATAACTTACCTACTGAAGCCCCCTCACTAATTCACTCATCAGAACAGTAAATAATAAGGTGACTGAAGGTTTATTATTTGTTATGTGCCAAGCATTGGGCTGAACACTTTACATATAATAACTTAGAACCTACAATAACATGACAATATACTGGATTGTCAAAAAAATCATGATGTATTTTGTTTTTAAAGGGTCATTTATTTATATAAAGAACATCAACAATATATTGTCATTTTGTTCAGTAACCTTTGTCATCTGTCAGTGAGCTTCAAAATTCCCCATTCACAGAAGGATCTGTCTTTATCAGCAAAAAACTGAACTAGGTGCTGATTTACAGCCTCCTCTGAACTGAACTAGGGTTCAGAGTTTGGAAGAGAGTGACACAAACGGGAGTCTGAGCGCACTAGGTCAGGCAAGTACGGTGGGTATGGCAAGATATCCCATCTAAGCTCCAACAACCACTGGCAGGTGATCACATTTATTGTGGTCTCACACTGTCGTGATGGAACACAGTTCCTTGATGATCAACAAGCCGTGGGGCATCTCTGCACAATGGGTTAGCTCCACCTGCCGACAGTGCACATTTGAACTGACTTGTTTAGTTCCTGGGCAGAAGCTCAGAAAACACGACACCTTTAATCTCCCCAGTATAACCTGCTTTCACTTGAGATTAATCATCATGTTGGGACAAAGAACACTTGCACACCATATTGTTATAAACAGTACACTTTCGTCACCAGTTATCAGTTCCAAAAAGGACTGTTTTCTTCACATTTCAGGAGCATATCACAGGTGTTCACACATGTCTCCAATCAATTTCTTTGAGCTGAAAGGAACCCAAAAATTGAGTTTGTTTTATACATCTAAGCTTCTTCAGGTGGTTGTGAACACTTGAATGATGGATGTTCAATGTTTCCCCAATCTCTCATGTGCATCTTACACAATCAATGCCTTTATTTTGTTGTCACCTACCTCGGTGGCCCTCCCCAACCAAGAAGCACTGTTGAGATCAAAATGACCAGCATAGAATTCTGTGAACTAATCGGTGCCACTGAGGTTCTTGCAGGACACTATCACAATGAACTATCCACAGCTTTCCCCAAGGCTGTGCATTCTTCCCTATACAGAACTGAAATAGTACAATATGGCAAAAATGCAGTTTGCTATCTGTGACCCTCAGAGAGATTAGGTCAAGTCAACTTGAGGCAATCAGGAACCACACCTGGATTAGGGTTTGTGAACCACACCCAGATCTGGAATTGAGAACCAGCCTGGATTAGAGTGTGAATGAATTGTGGGCTGGCCAATGAGGAAAGAGCACAAACCCAGATGGGGGAGGGCCAATTGGAACTCCAACAGTATAAAAGGAAGGAAGAAGAAAGACTGTTACAGCTTCTTCCTCTGGGAAAGCTCTCGCCTTTGCCTTTGCCTTCGCAATTGTCTACAGACTTTGACATGGTACACACGCAGATCTTCATCACAGATTCGCTCCAGTGTCGACTGGTGCCTGTCCGCTGCTTCTGCTCTTCAGTCACCAATCTTCAGGCTCCAGTCTTTGTCAGTGTTCTTTGAAGAACCGAGATCTGCAGTAGACTCTTACTGGCTGTCCTGCAGTCCTGGACGGGAGTTCTACTTCACAGATGAGCAGCCATCGGACACTCCAACTCTTGCACATGTAGGTTGCCATCTTGGATTATCTCTATCTTGGGACTTGTAAATCTTCCTAATAGATCCTTTTTGTTACAATTTCTGTAAAGTCTACCTTTTGAAAGAATCCATACTAATACAGATACCAAGAGTGGGGTCCCATTCTTTCCCAATTGGCACCCTCACTTTAACTTCAGATACCCTTCTAGGCTGTGCATTGACCTGTTCAGCTAATCTGATTATGAGGGCTTAGGCTTGATTTTCAGCAACCTCAGCCTTATGGCTAAAGGAGAGAAGATTTTTCTCCCTAACACACTTAAATGCTCTCAAGGATTCTACGCATGTTTGGTGTCAGAAGTCTGAATCTCTGAGCTCCTTGTTCTTCTTCATTAGTTTGTCCAAAAATGCTAAGAGTAGTCGGCCAGCATCATCATATTTTCTACTTTTCCAGAAGTTCTCAAATATATTATACATACCATTACCAAATGCATCACTCCTCACAAGTGGAGATACAGGATAATCAAAAGGATCCAGTACCTGTATCATTTCAAACAATTCAGGCCATGGGCCATCAGTTCTTCTTACATTATGAGAAGGGACCTCAAAAACTTTAGGTTTTATAAAACTAGTTAACCAACCCCAGGAACCACTAGGTATCTTAGGGAAGAGCATTGCTGCAATTCTTTCTCTTGAGAACCACTCCTGGTATCAACTTGTCGCAAAATATCCAAAACTCAACCAAATTGCTTATTTTTTTTTGAACAAAGCTAGGACAATCAGCTGTCAAATGACATAGCAATAACACTGATGGAATGACCCTTATACTTCCAAAGATGATATAGCCATCTGTTATAACAATGAGTCATAATTTTTCTGACAACCCAGAATGTATTATTTTGGGTCTTTGTTTTAGAAAAGCAAAGCTTAGATAGGCTAAATAATTTTTACCAGCTTCGTAGTTAATAGGTGGTAGCAAACAGAGATGTATCAAGTCAATGACATTGTCACACTGCCTCTGAAAAGTCATAAGGCCTATCCTACACTGCCATTTTCATATAGATGTACCACATTCAGAAATTTACCTTCATTACAAAATGATCTTTCTCACACTTCTAACCAGTACTCAGAAAATATTTTGAAAGATGGAAAGAAGAGAGTGTCTTGCCACATATTCCAGGCTGGCCTTATATACTATATAGTTCATGCTAGCCTGGAAGCCTGGAGCTCATGATTTTCCTGCCTCAGTCATCCAAGTGCTAGAACCACAGGCATGCATCACCCTGCCCGATAAGAACATATATTTAAGTACTTGAAGGGGTGGGTGGGGGGGTGGGGGAAGGTGTGTGTGTGTGTGTGTGTGTGTGTGTGTGTGTTTGTGTGGAGGTGTCGGGGGTGGTGTGTGTGTGTGTGTGTTTGTGTGGAGGGGTGGGAGGTGGTGTGTGTGTGTGTGTGT
>PVKB01005283.1:0-103427 GCA_004027205.1 Ctenodactylus gundi
TTTAGTTAATGAAAACTCAGGGGGTAAACCAGAGGGGATCGTTTCTTCTTAGGCGAGTTTAGACTTAAGGCAGCTGAGGGAACTCTGCCTCTTCGTGTGCAGGGAGGGCACTGGGGGCAGAAGCAACGTCAGAGGGATTCTGACTCCCAGTCTTTTTATTTCCTCTCTATCAGATTGACCAAAGACAACCTATTCCAGGGTGTTGTTCTCAGAGCCCCAACACAGGTGTCACTCTTTTATAACGTGAAGAAAAAAGGATCACTTTTTTTTGCCCTTTCACAATACCTGACAATGATAATAAACAGCTATAAGCAGCATGCTGTGGCACGGTCGTACACAGAGGCAGGTTAGAACCCTGCCTGTCGGGAGGCCTGGCCGAGCTAAACTGCGCTGTCAACCACAGTAGGCTTGCTGAGTCCAGCATCACCATAAACAGTAAGTAATGTTTTGTGCTGCAACATTATAATGTCACTAGGTTGTAGGAGCGATCATCCTTATTTTATATGTGGTTCATTATTGACAGCAACATTGTTATGCAGCCCATGACTCTGTTTGTGGGCATTAAAAGACATTGAAGGCGAGGGGTGTTGGTGTTCCCCTGTACTCGCAGTCCTGTTGGGGGCTGAAGCAGGAAGATGGCAAGTTTAAGTACCACCTGGGCAACTTACCAACTTAAGAAGATTCTGTCTCAAAACAAAAGCAAAACAAACTAAAAAAGTAAATAAAGAAAAAAGAAACAAACAAAAAAACAAGTACTAGAGATGTAGATCTGTTAGAAGGTTTTGGATTCAATCCCCCTCCCCCACCACACACACACACACACACACACACACACACACACACACACACACTCGAGTGATGTTGAAGAACAATTTTGATCATATGTGATTTTTGTCTAATGCACTGACTCTAGGTAGAAGCCAAGCAGTTAAGCCATGATGTGGGTTTGGTTTTAACTACTAAAACCTTCTTCTGTGGATTGCTGATGAAGCCTGGAGAAACACTAGGTTAAAAACCTCCAGCTCCATTTGCTTTCATTACTTGCTCTCATCACCAATTTTAGAGGTCGCATAGCTAAGCAGTAGTCTCTCTTTAGAGTTACTGTAGGCAAGATCTCTGAGATGTGGTACAATTGTTTAAGCTGGTTTTCAAAAACCTGGAGATAATTCAAGCTAGTTGAAACCACCCACCCTTCACCTGGGCCTGCACCTATGCCAGATAGGTGGACTTGGAAGTCAGAGGGCTGAAAGCCCTGACCTCAGAACATGCTGATCCTGCTGTGTTCTGACCATGCGTCCTATGATGAGACATGAAGCTTTGCTGTGCCAGGGTAGGACACCAGCTATTTCCCCCTTTTCCTGGTGTCCAACCATCCCACCCCACACCTCAGATCACCTTGTTCCTTTATCCCATAGATACTCCTCAGCCCAATCCTCAGAAAGGCAGATGTGAGCCTTGGGGCTCCTACTGTCTCACATGTGTCTGCCTTGAATAGACACTTTATCCTTCTCAAAATTCTTTGCTTCAGTGATTGGCATACCGTACAGCAGGCCAAACTGGCCTTTTTCAGTAACATTTTGAGTGGGAATTATTTCCCTGCATTTACAACTTTTTCCCCCCATGTCCCTACTGAGAGCAACAGCTGACGCTATGATTGTGTCTTCCCTAGTCAAGAGTGAGTTCCTCACAGTGTCTTTGCTAACCCTCTGCCTTCAATGGTGGCCTACAGGGCCAGTGCCAAGTGTTTAGAGCTTTCAAAAGCGCTCCCAGCCTTTAAAGGACTTCTTTCTGGCTGAAATACTCACTGTCAGCAATTGCATTTCAACAGCCTGGAAGCCATTGACTATTGTGGGGAGATGTAAATGAGGGACTCTGAGCCCCCAACCGGTACTAATTGAGTGGGTGTCCAGCAGGCAAGAAGGCCACAGAGGTGCAAAGGGCCAGAGAGAAAAGGAAACACATGGTTGTGTCAAAATGTACCTTAAGCTGGGCAGTAAGATGACCATGGGGAAAAAAAGCCTCCTAGATTGGGGTTCTCCATATTCTGGGGTCCCGTCTGGTAACCATTCACGGCCTTGGGAGGACAGGCCAGCAAGAGAGATAAGCAGTGAATTGGAGGTGAGCCGGCAGCAGAGCTCTGTCTCCTGTCCGTGAGATCCTGGTAGGTTCTGATGCCGCTGCATACATGACGGGAGATGGAGCTTCATTCCCATCCCCTCCTGCTGCTACTCGTCAGTTATCCACCGACATCCTTCAGGAACCGACTGCACAGCAAGTACACACATGCACGCACACACACAAGCACACACTCCTTCCTTTCTTTGAGAGAATGGTCTTCAACTAAACTGGTCCTCGGTATCAAAAATGTTGAGGATCCCTGATGTAGACAGGCTGGATGAGGAATGGGGAACCACACCCAGATAATAATAGTGGAGGTTAAAAGCCTTCCAGATTCTTATTTACTATCTTTCTGCAGGTGTCAGGAAGTCTGACCTAGAGGAGAAGAAAAGCTTTTGCCCCAGTTCAGCACCTATGCTATTCCCCCAACTTTCCTACTGGTTTTCTCCCTTCCCACTGTAAGCAGATTAGCTCTATGAGTGCATCTTTAAAGGGAGCTGAGAGAGATTGCTGGACTGGCTCCCCCACCTCATCCCAAAGGGCCTTATGTGTCTAAATGGTAGAAAAACTGAGTCTGAATCCCTGGCACCTGCTGTGACCCAGCAAAGAAAGCCTAACTAGCAGCCCTGGGCCTGAGATCCTGGTTCTGAGCATAGGAAGGCCTGGCTGAGGCTCTTCAGCAGCCACTGGAATATTAATCTAAATCGCCTGTTCTGGGGGCTCCAAAATCCCATCCTGAAGTGATTTTGGTACATGTGTGACGTCTCCCTTGCAACTAAACTCACTGAAGGTAAGAGGTATGCTTGGCTGTTCTTACTCCTAGGATTTGTCTATTACATGGCTGTGCATATATGAACCACACTTTATCCAATGCTAAGCAAAAAAACATTTGAAAACTTAGTGGCTCGACATATTAATAATTTATTGTTTCTCATGATTCTGCTGTTGTGGCTATGTTCTGTTGAACAGTTGTGCTCCTCGTGGCATCTGCTGGGATCACTTGCTTCAGCTGTGCTAGGAGGTCTTAGAGGCCCTCCTGGCATGCCTAGCACTTAGCTACTTTTCCTTGTGGTGCCTTCCCCTTCAGCCAGTGGTCTAGTCAAGGCTTTCTCACAATTTAATGACTGGCATTCCAGAGCAAAAGGGGAATCTGGCAGGCCTCCTCAAGGCTACACTTGAAGCTAGTGTGGCATCATTTCTAACACATTCTGTCAGCCACAGCAGGTTGTAAGGCCAGTTCCAATTCAAGGGAACAAAAATGGGTTCCTCCTCGTGGAAGGCAGGGACACATACTTATCTAGGGAGGAGAAGGAGTATGGTGGCCATCTTGGGAGACTACCAAGTACGCTAAGTCAGTATTTGTTGAGTATCTTTCCATTGTTAGGATAGTGAGTACAGCCCCATGAAGGGAAGCTTATGCTTTTCTTCCTTTCATATGTCATAATCTTTTGTCTCATAATACAACAGGCTAGATGATCACTGTCCAAAAGAAACAATGTTAGTCACAGGAAGAGCCACATACATAACTTTTAAACTTCTTGCAGCTGTCATCAACAAGTTAAAAGAAGCAGAGGAAGTTTTACTGATGATTGATTGATTGATTTTTGGCAATACCAAAAATTGAACCCAGAATTGTTGCTCTTATCTATATCTCTAGCTCTCTTTTCATTTTTATTTCAAGACAGAATCTCTCTAAGTTAGTAAGTCACCCAATCTGTACTCAAGCTCGAGATCCTCCTGCCCCAGTTTCCTGGAGTGCTGGGATTGTAGGCCTGCAATACCAGACCCAGTGAAATTAATTTTAATATTACATTTTATTCAACCCATTATGCCTAACATATATCCTTTCAACCAAATGTCAAAGTTACATAGTTTGATTAAAAATATAGCAAACATTTACATTTTTAAAAACCTACTACAGTAAAAGACACATTAGCATCAATGACCCTCTGAATACTCTCTCCTGCTGTGAAAACTTTTAAAGTTTGTCATTCTTCACCATTTTTTGAAACAGTTCTGGAAGTTCTTTCGTGAGAATGTCTTTGGTTGTGCTGTCATAGCTGCCTCAAAGCTCTGAATGGATTCAAAACATTTACCTTCATGTTCGTTTGTACTTTGGGGAAGAGCCAGAAGCTGTGTGGTGCCAGACTCGGTGAATAAGGTGGATGAGGACACACCATAATGTTTTAACGAGTCTGCCTCGCCATTGAATGACACTCAGCAGCAGCCTTAACCATGTTTTTTATTACATCTCATAAAGACACTCACAAAAGAGGACCTCAGAACTGCTAAGAAAGAGGCAAGAATGATGGGCTAAGTGTGTTACAAGCCAGAGTGGCTTTCAGGGGAATTCATAGCAATCTATCTTTTAATTTAAACATTCACCATACATTCTGATCACCCTTTGTATTAGTGGGAAATTTTAGTCTTTTAATTTTTATACTTTATATATTTCAGAACTTGCTATCTTATGCTTTCTGCACATTTCAACTTGCCACATATTGAACAAGTCATGACTATGCAGCTCCTTCATTGTCTTTGCTTCTAAAATAAGCACAACAGTCAAATTATAAAACTATATAGTTTTAGTGTAAATGAGAAAGAATACACAAAAAAAATCAACAAATATGTTGCACACAATAAGAGCTCACTTAATGTGGGTCCTATTTCATTGTTTATGAGTATTCCATTGCCAGGAATAGAAATGCTTTTTTTTTTTTTTTTTTTTTTGTGGTTCTGGGGATTGAACCCAGGGCTTCGTGTGTGCTTGGTAGGTGTATCACTGAGCTATACTCCCAGCCTTAGAAAACTTTAGAAGCTTGCTCATTAAAGGTTATGTACTCCCTGAGCTGGAGAGTATTTATAATAGGCTTTTACCTAATACTTTTAACCATGTTTCTCATTTTTGAAAATTTCCTTGACATCCGTGTTTCTGCCTGTCTCTACTGTGCTTTCTTCTCTCCACTGACCATCTTCCTCTCCTTGCGTGTGATTCACACAAGCCCCTTGCTCAGCACCTCTTGCTACAGTGTGACCTTTTGATAAACTGTGACCTGCTGATCACCGCCTTCCGTTCTCAGTGTTTCCCCATCCACATCTCCAACAGAGGTAATCTGATTGGCCTAGTTCACCTTTTCATGCTAGTTCATGCCCTTGTTATCACCTGAGAACTGGCTGCCTTGAGTTGGGCCAATTCACGCAGGTGTGGCTACGAAAGCATCTTCTTGTGGTCTTCAGTATGGTCACATGGAACTCACAGCAGTGGCGAAACAGATCCTGATCGATCTAGAAATACCCTATTTCACTCTCTTTCTCTGGGATTTCCCAACTTTGCCCGTCAGTGGACCCCAATAGGAGCAAAGTTTCCTCTCTTTGCTTGTTACTCTCCTTGACCTTTCAGACAGCCTGTCCTGGCCTGGCACTCAGGCATATGATTGAAGGCATTGGGAACCCCACTTACTGGAGAAGTCTGATTAGGTTCAAGACAGTGCTCACCCAGTGAAAGGAAAGGACCCAGAGTAATCCTTCTGAAGTTTCTGAGGGACTTACTCTTAGCCCAGGTACTTACCAGAACAGATTGGCCCAAGCACTGACTTTCCAACCTCATGAATCAGTGTTTGTTTGGTGCTGAGGATTGACTTCAGCCTTGCACGTGTCACACATGCTCTACTACAGAGCTACTAGCCTTCTCCATTCTCAAATTAGTCGTGTGATCTTTATGCACTTGAATAATTTTAGAATGCTCATTATAAAAAATGCCAATTCCAAATCCCAAATCCAGATCTATAGATCAGAATCCCAGGGATTGTAACTCAGGAATCTTCGTTTTATAAGCTCTGTAGTCATATAATACAAGTTTGACGGCACCCACATTTATATCAGACTGTACTGCCCTGTGCCTTAGATTTTATAAGAACTCCTTAGTACATTTGGCTCATGCAACCTACAATTTTTCTAGAACTTTCCAGACAGGCCTAGGTACCCTCAGAGGTATATATAAATTAGAATAAAAGTTTAGCCACTATCCCTTCTGACCCAAACCCCTGGTTTCACACAGAGAGCACCCAAACTGCCCCTGGCTTGTCATTTCCCATGGGATGGCAAAGGGATTTACCTGGCAGCTCTTGTGCAATAAATCAGCACAGATCCTCCGGCACACCCTGGTAGAGGCCCCGCTGGCTGCCTGCCCGAGTCTCAGCTCAATGGGATAGACCCAGAGAAGCCCCAGGCAGGCAGAAAGCAGTGCGTGTGGTGCTGCCTTCCTGCAGAGTCACAATGGAGCCAGTGTTTGCATGAGAGCCAGACAACGACTCTGATTCAGGGGACAGGATGCCAAGGCTGAAGGAGACTCTGGGCGAAGGGGAGGACCTGGGCCCATTGCTTGGCTCGGTTTCTGCCTGGAAATGATTCTACTTTTGTTTTCCATCTCATTTGTCTTTGTGTCATGTGTCTAGGAGCATGAATAAATGCTCACATATTGCTTCCAGGGTAATCATATCTTTTTCACAGTTGACCCAAGAATTTAGACACTAGAGTGCCCCAGCTTGTTCTTGCCATGTGTGAGTAAGAGACATGCAATCTACAGATTCTGGAGAAAATGAAGTAATCTTCTTAACAGTGGGTCAGACTTGACATCAGGCTCTTGAGGGAGGGTTGGCATGGAGCTCTTTTGCAGTGCCCTTCTGGAGAGTCTCATGCTTTAGCCACTAAAAATATTTTTCACCAGTTGATGTGTGGACATTTAATGAATGGAGTGCTTCATAGAGAGCCTTTTGTAAGTGTGTGTCTGTGAGTGTGCGTGTGTGAGTTTGTTACCGGAGGCTGAGCCCAGGGCCTTTTCACTGAGCTACATTCTCAGTTCACTTACTATTTTTGATTTTAAGGCAGGTTTTCTCCAAGTTGCTAAATTGCCCAGGCTAAGCTCAAACTTGCATTCCTCCTCCCTCTCCTTCCAGGGTGCTGGGATTCCAGGCCTGAGCCATCAGACCTAGCTACATCCATTGTTAACTGTGTCCAGAGTCTTCAGAGTAGGTCCAATGTACAGGCACTGTCCTAAAATGGCATCTACTCATTCATTAAGTAGAAAATCTGTTAGGCTCTTGCTTTCCAACCTGAAGCAAAGTAGATCCCATGTATGCCTCTAACCCTAGTCTTCATAGCACACAGTCTAACAGGATGAGTGAAAAGAGAAGAGCTAACACAGTGCTATGAAAATAAGCCTTAAATCGAGGGGGAACAAGGGGTAAGTATTCTGAGGTAAAATGTTGATTTTCTCCTTTTGAAGCAGATTTTAAAACATGCAATCAAAGTATTTTTTAGAAACTATATTCCTTGTTTTTGTAAACTGGTACTGAAGTTATGCTATCAAATAGGAGCAAGGCTTATGGAAACGCAAGTAGCTAAGTTAGTGTCTCCATGGCATGCGAAATGGGACACCCACTGGCATTCACTCTGGATGCAGAAAAGAAAGAATAAATGTGGCACTGCAGAAAAAGCCTGTCAATGCAAAGATGAACAGGAAAATTATACTAGAAAGCAGAAGAACAGAAAAAAAGGCATATAAATCAGAAATTTAAAAATGGCTAGCCTGGAAAAGAGATCCCAGAATTTTATTCATACTATTGAGAAAGAAAGGCTGGCAATAACAAATGGAACTATTATCTTTTTTTGAGACACGGTCTCACTCTGTAGCCCAGGCTGGTCCTCAGCCCACTGTATAGCTCAGGCTTGAACTCACAGAAATCATCCTGCCTCAATCTCCCAAATGCTGGGATTACAGATGTTTGCCACCATATGCCTGACTACTTTTTATGTAGTGCTAGGGAATTGAATCCAGTGCCTTGCATATGCCAGGCAAATGCTATAACCCCTGAGCTATGCCTCCAGCCCCTGTGAAACTATTCTTGACTCTATAAGTAAAACCAATATAATTGAGTATATATTCAATTTATTTTATTTAAAGTAATTGACAGCCACAAAATCCTAGCAATTTAAAATAAATTTCAACAAGGAATTATTTAATCTGAAAAAAGCTATTAAAATAAAATGAAAGATTCACCTTCCACATTCCCTTTATGATGATAAGAAACCTGATAAGAAATGTCAATATTGATCTGTAGGTATGAAAACATTAACTATAAATTCAGAAAATTATTAATTGATGTGAGATAACAATGGAAGTGTATCGTTAGAAATGCAGGAACTGAAAAATGGTATGTTCCAGTTAGTCTTCCAAAAGTTTCCTTGAGAATATCCTGAGAGTGAACTCACAGAAAGAAGGAAAGAACAGGAAATAAGTATAGTAGTTCCTTCTTATTGGCAAGGATTATGTTTCACAACCTTGAATGAATGCCTGAAACATGGGTAGTACTGAGCCCAATATATATGATGTTTTTTTCTAGACATACACACTTACTATAAAGTTCGATTTGTAAATTAGGCACATTAAGAGATTAACAACAGTTAACTTATAATAAATACAACAATCATAACAATAAACTATAACAAAAGATATGTGAATGAGGCCTCTTGCTCTGTGCATGCATGCAGAAGAGTGACAGAGTAAGAGCAAGGAGGGGGAAGGAGAGAGAGAGAGAGAGAGAGAGAGAGAGAAAGAGAGAGAGAGAGGTTAGGCAAGCAGAGGTGAGCTGCATTTACCACTGGCTACATCCCTAGCTCTTTTTGTTTGCTTTTATTTATTTATTTATTTTTTTCCTATTCTGAGGCAGGGTCTCCTTGAGTTGCACAAGATGGCCTTAAACTTGGGATCCTCCTACCTCTGCCTCTTGAGTAGCTGGAATTATAGGTGGGCATTACAGGTAGGACATTACTGTGTTTTACATTTTCACATAAAGGAAGTACTTGTGGCTTCTTTTAGGCATCATTACCATCACTATTCAAATTGGCAGCATCATGACGTTGGCACTGGGCAGCCACTATTCAGTACAATCAATGCTGTTTGAGCACAAGAACTGCAACATTGTAGCAGCCAGGTCACCAAGGCAGTGACTAAGGGGTGTGGGGCATAGCTTACACAAGGGACTAACCCACTTTCTGTCACTGTGACGCAACACTTGAGATAAGCAAATTAAAAAGAAGAAAGATTTACTTTGGATCACAGTTTTAGAGGTTCCTTTTCCTGGTTGCTTGGGCTTCTTCCCTTTGAGCCTGTGTTGAGGCAGAAGTATGTGGTGAAGAAAAACTGCACATTTTATGACCACCAGAAAGCAAAAAGAGAGAGGCAGGAACTGGAGCCCTTGCATCCCTCTCAAGGGCAGACTCTCTATGACCTACTTTCTCCAAC
The DNA here is from genome assembly GCA_004027205.1 of Ctenodactylus gundi. NCBI lineage: Eukaryota > Metazoa > Chordata > Mammalia > Rodentia > Ctenodactylidae > Ctenodactylus > Ctenodactylus gundi. The sequence goes on from PVKB01005283.1 coordinate 9,422, forward strand.
TGGGCCTTCCTTCTGAATTTTCCACAGTCTCTCAATACTGCCAGCAACCTGGGACAAAGCCTTCAACTCATGAGCTTTTGGTTGGTATTTCTGGTCCAGACCGCAACATACAATGTCAGTTCGGTTGGTTTGGAAGCAACCTTGGAGATCAGTGAAGCACACTACTGGGTATGTCTTGGGTGCCCGTATCTGGTTCCCGGCCCTTCCTCCTCGGTGCTCTTCCTCTGTTCTGCTTCCCCGTGGCCATGAAATAAGCAGTTTTGCTTCATTGCAACCTTCCACCACGATGTTTCTGCCCTGGAGCCATGCAATCATGGACTGAATTCTCTGAAACTTTGAGCCAAATAAGCCATTTCCTTCTCTTAAGTTGTGGGTGCGAGGCATTTGGTTTCAGCAATGGGAAAGCTTACTTACATGCGTCATTTCTAAAATCCTTGGCACACAAATGAGCAAAAACTTGTAACATATTTATATTTGCAGAATCTTGATTGATTGGTGAGATGAGTCTTTATCTTATGTGAATGCTCCTTTCAGTTCTTCTCTTCGCTGTCACTTAGCTCTTCTCATTTATCTACTGAGGGTTCCTTATTAAGTTATAAATCTTCTTTATATATCTGGGATACAGTATGTGCAAATATTTCTACCATGCAGTGGCTTATCTTTTTATAGTCTAAAAATAATGTCTTTTGATGTGCCAGAGTCTTACATTTTAATGTACTTTTATTTATAACTCTCTTCCTCATGGTATGTCTTGCCAAGAAATTCTTTCCTACCCTAAGGACATAAATATATTACCATATATTTTCTTTTAATAAGCTTAAAGGATTGTGTTTTACAGTTAGGTGTTTAATCCTTCTAGAAATTACTTTGGATAAAGGGTGAGGTAGGAATTTTATTTCATATTGTCAATTTAAAATCAAGAGTCCCAACGCCACTTATTGACACCTCTGTCCTTTCTGAACTATTTGTCATATTTCTTTTGTCATGTGTCAGGTTTCCTTTCATTTGTGTTTTAGTTCCAGCCTCTTTACTCTGTTTCACCAATCAATTGGGCTTCCAACATCTAAAGGCAACTTTTTCCGTGACACAGAGGGTTGTGCATATGTACACACAAGTGTGTGTGTGTGTGTGTGTGTGTGTGTGTGTGTGTGTGTGTGTGTGTGGCAGAGGTAGGCTAAGAGTAAATCCTGTGGTAGACTTTCCATTCTGAAAGATTTCTTGGCCATACAAAGAAGAATTCTCTTGAAAATCTGTGATGGGGGCCACACAGGTCAGAATCAGGAGGACTTAGCTGCTCTACCCTCCCAAGAAGACTGTTGCCACAGAACTATCACACCCTGGGGGTGTACAACACCAGATTTCTTGCAAAGAGATGACCTAAGGGTGTCAGACTCATCCTTCTGGTTTTCTGTTCACAGAATTATAAGGTCGAGTGGCTTGCAATGGTCCACATAAGCTAACTTAAAGAGTAATTGAAGATGTCCTCCTCATTCTGTGTTATTAAATGTTTACAGACGGTGATTCTGCATATGATTTCTACCTCTATTTTCAGCTTTTCTGTATACTATGTTTTTTACAGTACATATATGCTGTTTTTATTTATATATCTATTAGGAGTATGCTCAGTTATTATACTACAAAATCTTACAGTGGTTTAAATAAATAGTGTTTTGTTTGTCATAAGAATAAGAAGTCACTGGGAAGAGAGGCCGGGATATGAGCTGTGAGGCCCATGCCTCCTGCCTTGCTGCAATCTTACCCTCAGATCTCGGCCTCCATCCTCATCCTCCTATGCCCACAGTCATAAGACAGTTGTCACTTCTTCTAGCTTCATGCTAACATCCAGGGAAGAACAAGGAAAACTAAGGACAAGGAGGTGACTTCTTTGTTAGCAATGCAGAAGCTTTTCTAAAAATTCAGATATTTTTTGCTAAATTTTGGTCATGACTTTGGTGTAAAGAAGTCTAGGAAAGGAGAAATTTCTATTACATCAGTACATGGTTGGGTAGAATATTCTCAAACTGGGAGACTACAGAAGATGAACGCCTCAGGAAGACTGCAGCTCATCAAACGGGAACACTTCTGTCTTCTTGCCCTTTTATGCCACCCAGGCTACAAGCGTACTCTCTGGTGACACACACAGCTAGGGTGGGTCTTCCCTCTCAGTTCGCTGGCCTATATGTCCCTCACCTATAGACATGCTCACTACTCTGTCTTACTAATCTACCAAGCATTTCTTAATCCATTCAAGTTGACGTATCATGATTAATGGCCACAATTCACTGCTTGTCATCTCGACCAGACACATACCCTCAAACCATACTTAATCTCCAAATTCAATAGTAAGTTCATAATTATGTCTAACATAGAACAGCTATCTTGAATACAGCTGGAAATGCCCTTATTCCCTCCCCAGTGTAGAAGGAGAAGGGTTTTTCTGGGCACAGCTTGCTCTTCTCTTGACATTTCATTATTTAAATATTATAATGTAGGTTTAGCTATATTTAAATACCCAATATTAAGTCAATCAACAGTACATTATAAAAGATGATAATAAAGATGTATATATTTAATATATGTGTAAATATACCTAAGCATATTAATAAAATAAGAAAGAAATACTTGTAATGATGACAATCTTTGTTTCTGAGATTGGTCACATAATCATAGCTAGTATTTATAGCATTTGTAACTACTTTTTTTAAACTTTTGTTTGTTTTTTACTACCCATTGGCTTTCAGGAAGCAGCTCAGAGTCTTGATTTTTACTTGAGAGGGTAACTCATGCTTTCATTCCTAAGGTTTTTGGATAATTTGTTATACTGTCTTGATTAGGTTGCTAAGTTTACAAATGACCTTAGTAACAGGGTGTAGTAGGTTACTAGGAGACTCACTAAGGCAGTGGTACCCAACGTTTTTGACACCAGGGACTGATTTAGTTGAAGACCAGTCTCCCAAGGATGGAGTGAGGTGGTACTGGTTATGGAGCAGGTTGTCCCCAGCTTCATCAAGTTTCTTCCAAAACATCTCTATCCCAATTTATAAGATCCCACTCTTTTTGGATCAGCACCCTTGTTTTAACTTCAGATTCAAGGCTGAGCATTCAACTTTCAGTACTTCAGCCATGCACATTATGAGGGCTTGTGTTTGGTTTTCAACTTCACCCCTATGACTAAAGGAGAGAAGATTCTCCTTAGGATGCTCTTGGAAGCCTTTAGATTGTTAATGCCTGAATGGAGCTGGAAATTTGAATCATGGAGCTTATTATTTGCCTTTATTACGTGTGCACATACTTAGAAGCCTTCGCATTGTTTATGTGTGGCTGGAGCTAGGAATTTTAATGTTTGAGCTCAACGTGTTTCTTTACTGCTTTGCCCAGAGAGGCTAGGAGCAACCAACCATCATCACTGTATTTCTTATTCTTTCAAAAATGCCCAAAAAATTATATATAGAATTACTAAATTCCCTGTATCTCACAAATGGGAAATTAGGATAATTAAGCAAATCTAAGTTGCATGTTACTTTAAATAGTTCCCACTATGGACTATAAGTGTTTTCTAGATTATCAGAAGAAAAGAGACCATGGTGAATGTAAGTATTATCAAATTAAAGAGCCAGTTCTGATATTCAGTGAAGTAGCTAGAGGATACTGCCTAAATATACCCCAAAAATGGGGGAAAATTTTAACTGATTAGAGATATTCACTTTTACAAGTCTGTTTCTCTATCACCACCCTTGGCACCAAAATCTGTATTCACTGAGTTCAAGAAAAAAACAGAATCCATAGAAAATATGTGCATTATTTTTCAAAAGACTTCCTTAGGTAGGTTTACAGGAAGGTGTGAGATCCTCTGGAGAGCTGGAGGGACCAGTAGCTGCTCTGCTGAGAAGCTGGGAGCAACAGAACAAGAGAAATAAGGAGGGAGCACCACTCCAAAGTCAAAAATCTAACAGCTCACTGGAGGGTGAATCTGTAAAGAAAGGATAAATAAACTGGAGATGAGACACCAAAGTCCACAGGCAAGAGTTGCAAATGACAGACTCAATGAAGAGAGACTGGAGCTCTTCAAAACAAGAACAATTCCTTCTTTCCTTTCTTAATTCTTTTAGGCAGCAAACCCATTGGTTGGTGCCACACACAACTAAGGCGGGGCTTCCCTTTTCAGCTTACTAGACTAGACGTCAATCATCTGCAGACACCCGAAACTGCACTTGACTAATCTATTAGCATTTTCCAAATCCATTCAAATTGACATACAATTAATGGTCACAACAGTCAGACCCACTCTTATTCATGTTGCCTTTGCTATTTTTGCTACAACAGAAGAACTAAGCAGGGGCAATAAGAACCATGTGGACACAAGGCTGAAAATATTGACTACCCAGAATTTTACAAAACAACTTTGCAGGTTCTTAGTCTAAGGGAGAAAGAAAAGGGGTAGCTATTGAGAAGTAACCATAAATAAGAAAATCCAGTACACTGTGGGTAGCCAACAGTTCTTGAGGAATGACTCCCACCCCTGAGAGGAGCAAGTTGTTAAACACTTGCATCCTCCCCGCTTCACCCACAAATAAAAAGACTGCTGTTAAAAAAGAAAAACAAAAATCCAATTTAGGAAGGAGTGAATTGGAGCAAATATATTTTTATACAGTTTCCAGGCCATGGTAGGCACCCCCTCTGGTAGCAGGAAGGCAATGACCTAATCTTCCATCTTTGTTACATCATATTCATTTTCTGCTCCTTGAGACAGATGGTAAATCTCAGGTTTCTCAGAGTCCTTCTGGGGTTCTTCAGGAGGAAAGCAGTAAGGGGAGTAGATGGAGTAAAGAGTCCTCTGTTGGCTGTTTTCCCCAGCAATGAAAGGGAAAGGTAATCCTGCCTTGCAAGACATATAGAGAGGAAATTGCTCCCATTGTGATGGACAGAGTGGCAGCCATGAGCTTTTCCTTGGAAAGAGACCCAAGCCCAGAAACCACAGGGGAAGTTTTACCAAAAAACAAAAAATAACAACAACAACAAAAAAGTGTTGCTCTAGCAAAGTTTTTGAATACCAAGGAGGAAGTGACTAGACCAGAAAGGAGGATGAACTTGCTGGGAATAATACAAAGCCACATTTGCAAATACTCAAGTCATGACACAGAATCATGAATGCGTCCAGGAAATTGCAAGTAGCCCCATCAAGGAGAAGCCAAGGTGGGGGAAGCAGGAAGAAACAGGAGAGGCTGGTCTGGACTAGATAGCGCAGCTTCTGAGCTAAACTGAAGACTCCAGGTTTCATCCTAAAGCTGAAAGAACTGCTGAAAGCTTGTAAGCAGGTTGCCACACGTTGACACTTCCTATTCAGAGCTCACTTAGGTTGCAGAGTCGCCATGGCTTGGTAGAGCGGAGGCTGGACCCAAGAACAAGTTACTGCAATCATCTAGAAGACAAAGACTGAGTGGGAAGTGGGGAGTTGCAGCTGATTGGGCATTATAGGAACTAAGGGGATTAGTGTCTGTATGTTGGGATGGAGGCCAGCACTCTGGGTGACACTAGCTCGGGAAACTAGATAGAACGGGATGACTTTCATCAAGACGGACCCTCCAAAAGACAGGCAGCTGTGTGAAGAAGGAGAGCTACCAAATTGTCAGCGTGTTATTGCCACTGACTTTCTCAAGCTGTTTGAATGGGGTGGGAATTGTGTAATCTGAAAAATAACAAGCCACTTTCTATCAAATTGTGAATCTGTTGTCTTCTAATAGCTATTGCTGCTACTACGAGGTCTTACGCAGGTCTGATTCCACCCTCCCCTTTATTCTTTATAAGTATGTATTTGCAATACACAATAGTTACATCCAACTTGAGGTATACATACATACATATGGCATCTTCACCATTTCTACTTCCCTTACCGCCCCCACCCCACCAGCTTCCCACTTCCCCTCTCCCTCTCCACAAATCTACCTCCATTTTCTGCCATCACACTTATTTGGCTAGTTTAGTGATTTATACTTTGGGTTTCTTATATTAGAGAAACCATGTGATATTTAAACTTCTGTGTCTGATTCATTTCACTAAGCGTCATGGTCTCAAAGTGCGCTCATTTTCCTACAAAAGATTCAAATTTAGCTCTCTTCATGGCAGAGCAGTCCATCTTGTGAGTAGTCCACCTCTTTTGTTATCCATTGATCTGCTGACGGACTCATCAGCAGCGCCCACAGTTTAGCTGTGAAGAGTTGTGCTGCTCTAAATTTTTCTTCCTATATCAATTTCTCTTTCTCAGAGTGGCTTTTTAAAGGCTCTTTTATTTTCATTCATATTTGCTATAATTTGGACATTTCTTACAATTTTAAGAGATTTTTTAAGGCTTTATCATCTAAATTAAAAAAAAAAAACCATTTCTGGCAATCATCTTTTTCATTCCCCAAAACATTTTCTTAAAATGTTTTTAAAGGAAAAACACAAACTTCTTGTGTGGCTCAGAAGACTCTGCCCGACCTATCCTCAATATACTCTTGACAACTGTTGTCCCACCACTTTGCCCTGTAGCGTTCTCCTCCTTGGGACCCCCAAGTCTTCTTTCTTCCCTCTGCTTAGTTCATTCTGTCTCCACATGGGAGCCTCCATGCACCAACTCATCCTTAGGTTTCTGATACTGGAATCTTTGCATATGTTTTACCAAAGCTCTCACCGTGGGGTTCCTGAGCTGTAACTCCTGTGTTGTACTTCTTGACTGTTCCCACACACAGAGCTCGGATTTTTGTGTCTGACGTTGGCTTAGAGATAGCTATTTCCTCATTCCTTCCTGGCATGGTATCCTTTCCAGCTGCAGCAACCTGACTGGCCTTCGTAACCTGATTTTTCCTTTTCTGACATAATGACTTTCCTGGACCCAGTAGCTGGCCAACTGATGATGTAATCCTAACTTCCAATGTGGATCCATTTTCCATGAACTCACAGCCCACCTGCCTGCTACCCCCACTTCTCAGGCACCCTGCTTTGTCTTCTTCAGCCCAACACCTGACCCACATGCTAGCTAGCTAAACAGCCCAATCCCTGAACCTGGTGCTGGCTAATCCATCCACACTAAATAAAAGCTTTGCTCGCCTCATAATCCAGACTTACACCTGGACTTGCTAACAAGTACAAGGTTACAAGAGGCAACAAACTTCAAATTCCCTTCTGCTGATCATATTATTGGTTTCACGTGGGTCATTCTTTTACCTAACACACTAATTCCAACTTGGTTGCATGAATTGTTATTTGTATTTTGTAATACTCATCACACTTTTAATCGTATATTTTGTGAATTTGTATGTTAATGTTTGGCTCGCCTTTATGATTCTGTGATCCATAAGGGGCAGAGCAGACTATGTTTCCTTTTTAACTTGCCAGAAAGTACCTAATCAGTTTGCATGTATTTATTAGAGTGGAAAATGAAACATATTTTTATTGTGCTAAGAAGAGATAAAACAAAATCTATCTTCTCAACATTTTCGTGTAGTAAAATATTGTTAAAAATAAGCAGAACATTGCCTAGCAAAACTCGAGAACTTGTTCCAACAATACTTTTTGCACCAGTTATCTCTAGTGTCCAAATCCATGCATGCACGGAGTGGATCCTTCATAAATATTTGCAGAATAAATCAAAGAAGCTGTCTTTGATCTTCAGAGGTGTGGAGAAAGATGCTGCCTTTGCACGCTGACCTCTCACTCTGGCAGACAGAACCACAATACACTCCAGTGTCAGGACAGAAAGCACATAGGGGAGAGGGACTGGTGTCCCTGCTCTGAAGGAGAAGGTCAACAGATGTTCAAAAGCATCTGTTCAGTGCTGTGGGCTGTAGGGCGTCAGGCTGAGCTTTTGCTACTCTCTTGGTCTGACTCTCTCTCTAGAATACCTATAGCCTGGGCCTTAAAGACCAAGGGGAGAAGTCATTATCGGGTGCTACAGACAGTAGCTTAGCTGTGTAGGGAGATCCACTACAGAAGCTATGGTCTTTCTTAAAGGGACCCAGCCAACCCAAAGCAATCTGGAAGGGAGGGAACCTGGAAAATGTGTATCCTGACTTCCCTCCTATTTCCTCCAAGTCCTTTCCATTGACATTACCTAATAGAAAGCTAGAGGACAAAGAAGGCCACTGATGTAGTATTGACCTTCCTTCTGGTGGTGACTGGGGGGGGGGAGGGGGGAGTAGCTGTGTCATGGGGGTGAGTGGGAGTGGGGAAGGGACCTTGTAATGGCAGCCAGTATTGACAGAAGTATGGGAATCTTTCATACTGCTAATACAAATGGGGATTTGTACAATTCCTTTTAGCGTGCTATTTAGCAGCTTTAAAACTGCTATAAATTTAATAAATCAACTCCATTTCAAAAACTATATTCTAATGAAATAGTAAGAGACTCACAGGAAGATTTATATGCAAGTTTCTTCATTGTGTTCTTAGTGATAAAGGCAAATTTTTAAAATAATTGTCATTTCTAGAAATGAGGTGGGAGATGCATACATAAATTGCGGTACATATAGAGAACATGGAAAAGCACGCTCTAGATTTGTAATGTCCACCTATGGCTAGTGGCCACTCAGTGTGTGAATCATCTGAACTGCAAGTATGATAAGTATACAATATAAATTGGACTTTTAAAGACTTAGTGCACAAGTAGCATTCAAAAAAAGTATCCCATTTACAATTTTTGTCTTGATTATACCAGCTAAATGATGAAATGACAACATTGCAGGTGTGTGACTTATGTCTAATAAAATTAAAATTAAGAATTTTATCATTTCATAAATAAAGCTATTAAAAATAATATAAAGTTTGGCTTGTAGTCCATATTTATTAGACAATGCTGTTTTTTTGTGTGTGTGTCTATGCTGCTAGGAATTAAACAAAGGGCCTTTGCACTTGACCATCATCAGCTTTTTTTTTTTTTTTTAAGACAGGTCCTCACTAAGTTACTAAGTTTCCCAGGGTAGGCTCCTGGATGATGCTGTTTTTTTATAAACAGTACAAAATAGGAAAAAGCCTGTTTTCAAGCAGTACTGTGTGACAGGATGTTTTGATGGCTTAATATGATATGCACATTTACAACCAAATTGATGATAGGGCAAGCTGACATCACAGGCCTCCTCATGAGATGTGCCATGGACACAGTATCACACAGGAAGTGTTCCTGCCCAACACGTGTGAGCTGAATCTAATCAGGAGGAAACATCAGACAACCCAAATTGAGAGACATTCTACAAAACACCACTCAGTACTTTCCAAATATATTAACACCAAAAAAGACAAAGGAAGATGAGAAATGGTTGTAGATTAACAGAGTTAAGCGAATAGGAGAAATCCAGAATATAGGCATTTTATAGAACCAAATGGGTGTGACAGTGAAAGGGGGAATGGGGAGGGTGCAGGAGGGCCAAACATGGGGCAGGAGAGTTTCTGGTTTGGATCCGGAGTGTCCCCCAAAAGCCTCATGTTCCTATGGATACTGTGTAAGTTTGGGAGGTGGGGCCTGGCAGGAAGTGAGCTGGTGCTTGGGGCTTGACCTGGAGGGGAGTGTGCTGGTTCCTCCTTTCCCTCCCAGTCTCTGTGCCACCATGCTGTAAGGATCTGTGTCCCTAGAACTCTAGTTCCGGCTCTAGCTGCTGCCTCACCATGTGACTCCACCATTTTCCTGCCGCCCACTCATGGAGGGACTGAGACCTGCCGAACAGGAAGCTGTAATAAATTTTTCCTCTCTGAGTTGTGGATGTTGGGTATTGAGTCACAGCAATGAGAAAGTAACTAAGACAAAAAGGCATTGTAATGTTGATACGATACATATGTGCACAAAATTCTCCAGTTTAATGTGACCATTGTGTATCACATATATATATATTAATAAAAATTGGAAAAAATAAAAATATTACCTATTACTCAAAAGAAAAAGAAAGAAATATAACAACCAAGTGCCATATTTAAAAAACATTATGAAAGATTGTTGGAGCAGTTGACCAAATCTGAATATGAACTAGAGAATAGACAATTACATTCCCAGTGTTAAATTTCCCAACTTTGACCATTATACTGTGGTTAAAAATAAAAGAATAACCTTAGCTGTAGAAAATACATGCTGAAGGATTTAAAGGTTAAAAGTCAGAAGGATTGCGATTTACTCACAAGGGATACAGCAAAAATTATTACAGGTATACACATATGTGCCCATGCCTGTAATCTCAGCTACTTGGGAGGCTGATGCAGAAAGATTACAAATTTGAGGTTAGCCTGGACTGTTTAGCGAGACCTCTCCAAATAAAAATATAAAAATAGGCTAAGAATGTACCTTGGTGGTTCAATGTACCTAGGTTTGGTCCTTGGTTTAAGAGGGAGAATTCATTGAGCTCTTTTCTCATTTTTCTACATTTAAAAGTTTTGCAGAATGTTGAAAATATTTGTAAAATATAAATTATTTTAAAGCACAGCCAAAACAGCACTGTGGAAAAGTGCTGGAAAGGGTCTCATTCTTAAACAGCAATGTTCTTAAATCCATCCAAAATTTGGACCTGCCCTGGGCCTTCCTGACTTTTTTGAGAATCCATGCTATGCTTCTTCAGCTGTGTCCTTTGCCACACACAACATGAGGAATCTGCAGGACCAAAGAGACATGCCTAGGAGAACCCACCACCCCATTCTAGTGCATGCTCCCAGTACCCAGCCCCTGGCATTTCCATGCTGTGACACCCTGAGTCAACCCTGCACTTTGCCTATCTGTCAGCTGGGCCCATCCTCCTGAGAGTGGAGCTCATTTACGATGTACCCGTAGAGGGGTGAAGGTTGCGTCACAAGGCTTGGACACCCAGGCCAGGTGCCCATGTCATTCATGGGAGTCTCTTTCGAGTGCATGATGAGCCCACCTTGGGAAGAGAAGGGCACAGGCTGCAGCCTGGGAGCCAGAGGCCAGTGTTTCCCTCTCCCACCTATTCAGCTGTGGGACTTTGAAGCTGAGAAGTCTAAAGCTGGCCTGGCATTGCAGGTCATTATGAAAGTATATCTGACTCAGACAGGACTAAACCACATTTTATATGTAGCTTTCTGGTCTGATGTGTAATTTTAAAATATTTAGACATAGAGTTCATGGTCTTTGTTTGGGCTCTCTTCCCAGGCCTGGGCTTAGGAATATAGGTACAAGAAAGCCTAGAGAAACGTGCCTTCCCGGGCCTAGCCCAGCTGTCTTTCCTTATTCTCATTTGAAAAGGGGACGCCTCCGACCCTGGAGAGACTCGGGCCCTGTAATGACATGGAAAGAATGGAGGAACATGCACTGCATGCACAGTAGGAGGAGGAGACAGAGATAACCCAGTGGGCCGCAGGGGAAAAACAAACACTTTCCAAGAAAACTTCTCACAGGTAAGGGCAGGTCACAGGGAGAACAAAGCACTTTCTGTCTAGCAGGGATCTAATCTCCAGACCCAGAACAGTGAGATTATCTGAAAAACTCTTTTGAGGTTCAAGCCTTACCTAATATCCCCAAAGGGGGTTGGAGAGAGGACTGGTTTGCAGGATCCCAGGAGAAGGGACCAGGTTTAGGTTGAGCCTGGGCGGGCTTCTTACAGACTCACAGGTGTGGAGTTCTGATCTCACCCATGCCTTAGAGGGCCTCAAAGGGCATGTTGGGGTTCTGGACAGGCCCCATGTGGGGGCTCTCCGGCCGGTCCCTGGTGGTGGCATGTGCCAGCAGTGTCACCATGAAGGTGGTGTGCAACACCATTGAGGTGATAGTCAGAAGCCTTCGCCTGAGTTGCCCCTCCATTTCTCAGCTCCGGTGCCACCTTCGAAAGCCACCCTGACCCTCCTGAGAAACCCACAACCAGAAACCTCAGCAGTCTGCTCTCATGTTGGCACTCTACCCTCTTGTATAATGTTCACAATTTTGAATAGGGCTGCTAGTACTTTGCTGCTACTCTTTACTCTTCTATTTTCTAAAATATAGTTTTATTAAATCATGGAATTTTACCTAAATTCTCTGTTGTCGCGGCATCAGCTCAGTGACTGTCAGATAACAGACAGTTAGTAAATATCTGTTACATAGGCCCAATGGTGCAGACCTGTCAGCCCAGCACCCTGGGAGGCTGAGGCAAGAGGATTTCAAACTCTACTCCAGTCTGGGCAACTTAGCAAGACCCTGCCTCAAAAAAAAAAAAAAAAAAAAAAGGATGGGGATGTCACTGTAAAAATCCTTGGGCTTGATCCTCTAGTACCACCAAAAAAATTCCGTTAAGGGAATAAAATGCGTTCCTATAATCCCACCTTTCTTGGGCTTGCTTCTTGAAGTTTCCCTGTCTAGGATATCAATGCAAATATCATCTCAGGATCACAGGACATGGGCCCAATCAGTCCTTATCAAGTCAGAAACTCATATGAAAAAGGGTTTTTAAATTTTATTTTAGAAATTAAGTGATTTAGTTTTCTACTGATGTATAACAAGTCACCAGAAATTTAGCAGCTCAAAACCACCAATTTCTTATCTTAGTTTCCATGCGTCAGGTTCCAGAGCACTTTAGCTGAGTCATTACTTAGGGTGACAAGGGTGACATGAAACAGCGAACAAACTGTTCTAATCTAGAAACTTCACCAGGGGAGGCTGTGTTTCCAACCTCCTTTTGTTAGTTGATAGATTCCAGGTCCTTAAGGCTGTAGGACTGAAGTCCTGCTGTTTGCTTCCTATACTAGTAACTAGAGCCTAGTCTTAGGTTCTTGATGTGTGGCCACCTTTACCTCACCGTGGAAAATTGTTATGTTTTGGACCTGAGATGTCCCCCATAGTTTCATATTTTGAATGCAGCATGTTCAGAGATAGGGCTTTTGGTGATTGGTTCACGAGGGCTCTAACTTCACCAGTAGGTTGATCCATTGATGGATTTATAGTTTGATGGCATTAATGAAATGTAATGGAAACTTAGGGAATGGGGCCTTGTTGAAGGGAGATGTTGATGGGAAATGTATTCTTAAGGACTATTACAAGTCTTTCCTTGGGCCCTCTCCTTTCTGGGTCTTTCCCTCTCTTTGTTTTCTGGCTCCCAGGTGAGCAATTTTCTTCCAACATGCCTTTCTCCCAAGGTGTTTCTACCTCACCACAGGCCTAAAAGCAATGGAGCCAGCTGACCATGGACTGAAGTCTCTGAAACCATAAGCCAAAGTATCTTTCCTCCATTAGCTTATTTTTCTTAGTTATTTTTGTTATGTTGATGGAAAGCAGACCAACATGAGAACCTCTTGCATGTTAAATTCTTCTCACATTTGAATTTCTCTGACTTCACCTTCTGCAACCCATTTTGCTTTTAAGGGCTCAGGTAAATATATCTAGCCCATCTTTAGGTCAGCTATGTTTCTAAACCTAAGAGTAAAATTTCTTGTATTCATAGTTCTAAGAAATTATCCAGGGCAAATACAAAAGAGCCAGAAAATCTTGGGATACATCACAGATTTCTGCCTAACACTCACTTCTGTCCACTTCATTGTATATTTTCTGATGAAAATATGTGTTTGTACTTGTATATGAATACCCATACATGCATCACGTATAAATAAGGGATCAACTAACAATTTATCTCTCTGAGTCATATTGTTAATCAAATAATTCTTCATTAGAATAAATACCTCAATTAGGAACAACCCTTGTCTTAGTCATTTTCTCTTATTTAACTTTCTGTTAGCTCAAAGTCTTAACAGTTCTAGCACTGCTAAAAAGTCCAAGTCCAAAGTTTCTTCTCATACATAAGAAAAACCCTTAGCTGTGAGACCCTATAAAAATCAAGAAAAGTTAAATACTTACAACATACAATGGAACAGGGTAAACATTCCCACCCGAAAAGGGAAGAATAGAAGGATAGAAAACAATGGGACAAAAGCAAGACCAAAATCCAGCAAGACAAACATTAAATCCTATAGTTTCATGCCCATCACGTGAGGCAAGTTGTAGCAAGATGTTAACTCCCAGGGCTTGGGCGGCCCTTTCTGTGTGGTGTTGCCAATAGCAAACTTCACAGCCTTTCTCTGTGAGTGGCTCCACTCACTCACTCCAGCTTTTGTCAGCAGAAGACCTATATTTCCAGCCTCTCCTGGGTCTCTATGACATTATCAGTTTCACCCTCACAGCTAACCACACTACCCTCTCAAGGACATGCTGCTTGGACTCCCGGCCTATTTCTGGAATCTGAGTGAAAGCCTCCATGAGCTCACTTTCATTTTGCATGTCTCTAAAACTAGCACCATATCTGGACAACATCAATATCTGCTGCCTTCTTGAGCAGCATCTAGGACCCCTAAGATCACAGCTGGAGTGTTTTCTGAATTTCTGGATTGCTGAACTCTGGAAAATATTTCCCTCTGTGGCTTTAGAGGGATAACTGTCTCAGGGCAAAATCTTTTAAAATCTTCATCACATGAAGGCCAATTTCTCAGATGCCTTCAAGATGTATTTTCTGTTGTCTTAATACAAAGTACTTAACTTTTTCTTTTTTTTTTTTGAGACAGGGTTTCACTTTGTAGTGCATACTGGTTCTCAACTCACTGTGTAGCTCAGGTTGGCCTCAAACTCATGGCAATCCTCTTGCCTCAGCCTTCTGAGTACTGAGATTATAGGTAAGTGCCATAAATTCATTTAAATGTTACAGCTCCATCTTTGCAGTCTCTTTCTTTCAGATAAAACCGCAAATATTTCACATTTACTTTTGAATCTGCTATTTTCTCTTCATTCTCAGTATAGATCTGGCTAAAAGCAGCAAAAAGAACCCATGCAACAGGCTGAACACTGAGTTGCCTTGAAATTTCTTCTGCCAGATTAATTAGTGCACTATCCCAAATCTCACTTTCAGTCAAAGTCTCAGTACAAGGGCAAAATGTGCATACACTCTTTGCCCGAGTGTAACATGCATGGCCTTTAGAACATTTACCAATAGAGTCCTCCTTCCTATCTGAAACCTCTTGAGGCTGGCCTTTGCAATCTTCTTTTCTATAAAGCATTCTGGTCTTTTTTAGCTGGCATCTCCAACCTCTTCAAATTCCTCCTGCAAACCAGTCCTAAAAGCTTCTAAACTGTACAGTCAGACAAAAGTCACAGCAAGAAGCCCACTTCTCTGGTACTAATCATTGTCTTAGTCACTTTCTCATTCCTGAGACACAACGCCCAACACACCCAACCTAAGGGAGGAAAGGTTTACTTTAGTTCACAGTTCAGAGGTCTCAATCCTTCTGTGTTCAGCCAGCAATGGTGGAAGGACTTAGCAGAGGTCCTAGGTACATCCCACTGCACCAGGATGCAGAGAAAGAAGGTAGGGCAGGGACAAGAATATATTCCTTTCCTCATGATGCCCCCAGCCAGATCATGCCTCCTAATAGCTCGCAAAATTATCAATGGGTTAAACCACTTAATCCAATTAATCTCTACAAGTCAATCATTTTCCAAATACATGTGATTTGGGAGATATTCCTGATCCAACCTATAACTATCCCTATAGACAAAATTCAAATGTTTGGCTTTCAGTGATATTATTATTTTTTATTATTAATTTTCTGGTACTTGGGATTGAACTCAGGGAGCATTGAGCTATATCTCCAGCTCATTTTATTTTGCTACATTGTGATAGCTGTGATCCTTAAACCTGTGATCCTCGTACATTAGCCTCTCAAGTAGCTGGGATTCCAAGTGTCCTTCACTACACCCAGCTTAGTGATATATTTTTGAGAAGAATCTTCACTTTATCTCTCCCAATGGATAGTCATTCATTTCCAGACACATTGTAGGCTATTGTCAGTGCTTCACTTTTACCAGCCACTGACTTGCTGAAGCACGAACCTGTTACCTGTGCCTTTTCAATGTTTTGGAGTACCTACCCCAGGCACAGAATCCTACTGCCACAGATATAAAGCAAAGTGCAAGGCTGCAAGAGGCGTGCACTGTGATATGTCAGGCTAGGGTTGGGCTGACTTTGTGTGGAACAGTGATTCTGAAATGATGCTCTTTACTTTGTATTGCATATATCAGAGTAATTTTCCATTAGTGAATACGTTTATCATTTGATTTTAGTATATTTTAGTCAAACACCCATATGCCAGGGAAAATTATTAAATCGAATAGATCTGAAGGAGAGATTGATGAATCAATCTCAAAGACACACATACACACATGCGTGCATGTATGCACACAAGTTTGCATATTTGTATGTAATTTGCATAAACCAATATTTAAATGAAATTTAAAGGGAAGAAAATTGGAGGACAACTCCTTTCTATCATGTACCTCCTCTCACCTCCATACCGGCTTTGAAAAGTACAGATACGGTGGGTTCAACATAGGGATGCCCCAGTGTCAGAGGAGAGAGACCTGCTCGGTTAGTGCTCCATCTACTTGTGGTAGGCTGAAACCAAAGCCTTAGGCCCCCTTCCTAGAGAAGGCCCTAGATTTGGGCTGGTGTTGGCAGAATGCCAGGTGATACACAGGCTCAGGAGAGCTCAAGGGCCACCGTGTGGGCTGAGTAAGCAACCAGAACTTCCGCAGATGTTTTTTGTCTTCTGATCTTTAAGAAAGTACAATTAGATTCACTTGGTCGTGTTGCTTTGAGTATCAGATGAAATAACGCCTGAGGAAGCTCTCAGTTCAGTGCCCAGATACAGGCTAATATTGTATAAATCCTGTGGGTTCCCATTCTGGAATTTTTCCCCCCAACCTGAGCTTTTGGGTGAGGCTTCTCTCATAAGGCAGATAGATTCCACTAGAAGGAATAAAATTTTAGCCTTGACTTTGTGCTTGTACCTGACAACACCGATAAATGAGCTCCAGAAAAAGGAAAAATTTTTTGGTCATAAGCAGTCAGTCCTGGAAAGGGTGAGGGGAGAGAGGTCCTAGCAGAGAACTGGTGGTGGAGGAAATGACCTCCAAGACCAGGAAGCCCAGAGTGGCAAGGAGGTAGTATGATAGTCCTGGAACTTAGGATTAGTGGACCAATCGAGGAAACCTCGGGAATCCCTTCAGCAATGGCAACTTCTCTGCTTGTTCTTCCCAAGAGCAAATGAGCCAGAGATATTCCCTCCCACAATTCCCTCACAATTATCCATTTCATGTCACTCCATCGAGTCTCCTTCTACGGCCCTCATTCCTTCCTCATCCCGTCTATCATCCCAGTATTTTTCATTCTGACTTATACATTCAGTTCTCCTCTTTTGAGAAGTTCTCTAAAATAGAACATACCATTGGGACCTAAACTGATTCATACATCCACAGGCAGATGTACAAAGTGTTTTTGTAGGATGAAGGGGGACTTCAGCCTGCAGCAAGAAGGCGAGAGGGCTGGTCTTATCTGGAGGGACTTGCAGAGGTGTAAGAGGCGGGTGAGCTTTCTAGCTCAAGGGAACAGAGGCTGACCACAAACCATCACAACTCTCTTGGGCACATCCTAGAATTGCATTTTCCTGCTATTGTCTGGTTAGGAAAAGAGAAAAAGGGGGTGAAGAATCAAGAAGAGGGAAATAATCAGAATAGCTTTTATTTTCCCTCAGAAAGAAAATGTCTGCCAGGATGTGCCTCTGAGGAGATAGCCTAGGGTGTGTGTGGGTGTGTGTGAGGGGGTTGTATGTGTATGTGGCTGGTGGAGGAAGAGGGAGGCAGAGGCAGAGGGACAGAGAAAGTGCAGGGAGGAAGAGGGCAAAGCACCAGAGTGCAACCGGGGAACCCTTAGAAGTGGGTCAGGCCTAACAGGCAGACAGGCATCTCTTCACTGCTGAGATAAAATCGAGGCGTCGATCCTACCTAGGCCATGAGACCAACACCAAGCCTGGTCCGAGTGTCGCTTCCTGCGTTGTATGTTCTTTAACCCCACCCTGCTGATGAGAGTCCCTCTACCATTGCAGAAGCATTTTTGCTAAGATTAAAGCTGTCATGTTATGGAGCCAATGGAGCTAAGACCCTGCAGATTCTTAAAATGTATTAGTCCTTTCTCTAGGCACTTCAATTCCCATCAATGACACTGATGCTTCTGCAGCTGAAAACTGACCTAGAGAGAAGGAGGGACAGTGCCCTCCCACCGGTCCACAACCAGGCTGAGAGTGTGTGGCCCTGCAGGAGCCTATGGAACAACCCTAGAACTGCGTGCAGTCAGAAACAGGTCTTAGGTAGGGAGGCCTCTGAACACCTTGATTATCTGCATGTGTTCTGACCTGAATAGCGTAGTCTATAATTACCCACGCTGATCATATTAGAATTAGCAAATCAGCTAATCAAGTCATACAATGATTAGTTGTAAGACAAAACAAAACAGAAATCCTGGGCTTGCAAATTCTTCAGCTCCTTATTGTGCCTTTCACTCCCACAGTTGCCCCTCCTGGGCATTTCGTCTTGCCCCTCTGCCGTCTAGCCTAGAAAGGAGACTCTTATGTGGGTCATCAGGAGTCTAGGAGGAGGAAGAGAAAAAGGAGGGGAAGAGGGGTGGAAGTAGATGTTATGGTTCTCAACAAAGAATCTGGATCTTCTGTGAATTGTGAGGAATGGTGGGTGTGAGAAACTGAGGTCTAATTGACATAAGAGAAGGAAAGAGGAGCCAGAGAGGTCTGGCACAGGGACACTGGGAGGGCCTTTAGTTTTTTCCAAGACTTTGTCCACTTACATAGGACATGGAATGAACAGGGTGAGGAAGGCATGGGACCGAATCCAGCCTTCCTGCGGCAAAGAATGCTGAGAAGATTCCCAGGAAAACAACCTGGCCTCTGACTAAGGCTGGAGGGAAGCAGTGGGTCCTGTAGGTGTGACTACGCAGTCCTGGTTGGGAAACTAATAAACTATATTGCAAAGGTGGCAGTCCTGGGAGTTGAGGAACTGCAGAGCCTACACAGGAAGTGCTGGAGGCCACGGTTTGTGTAACAGGGAAGCCATTTTCAGCTTCAGGTCCAAAAAGGAAATGACCTTTCCCAATTATAGAGTAAAACTCTCTTCCCATTGCCATGATGTGTCCCACAACACAGGACCCACAGAGAGAATGGAGACCAAAAGCCAGCAAGAACAAGCCAGAGGTAGCCTCACACCACAACGTGGAGCAGAGCAAGTGCAGTGAACACTATCTCACTAGGACTACATGTATGAAGAAACAGTTGGCCAGGCCACACTCCAACCCAAGTGAACTGAGAATTGTGGGGGGGCGGGCACAACGGAGCTCCTTGGAGAAGGGTTTCTTCTCTTCCACTCTCCTTTCCTCTTACTCCTGTCTAGCCTCAGGTACTCCAGTAACAAACAGGAGGGTCAGTCCAAGCAGTAATTCTAACCCAAACAAGACATAGGTCCCTGACCGCGGCCTCCTTGTCTGTGATACTATGGCTCAGACACAGCCAGACCCCATCCTGAGCCCAAGCTTCTCTTCCAAACATCATGCACACCATGCCTCTAAGCACTTCTCTCCCTTTGGGTGCTTGTTGTCACAATCCTGAGGCTCAGTCTCATGGGCCTCTGCCTCAGGTCCTGGATCCATCACCAGATACGACCATGCACAGTTCCAGATTTTGCGTGTGTTCACCAGTCCCCTTCATGGGGCTAAGTCCCAGTTTTCTTTCTTTCTAAGGTTTAATCACTTCCTGGATGCCCACTGCCCTTTCCCTGCCATAGATTCCTCTGTGTACACCATGCCTGTACAAAGATTCTCACATTTAAAGAAAGGCCTCTTCAGGTGTAAAATCATGCAAAAGTTATTCTCTTGACTTAACCATTCAGGAACCAGAAACTCTCTTCTCAAATTCTGGTAGAGGCCCCCCGTTTAAGTATTTACTTTTAACAATATAGAGCGTTGAGATCAACACTTGAGACTTTGTGAAGCTAGCACTTTTAATTTTGAGAATAAGCAGGCCCAGGAGAATCATGTCCAAGAAACAATGAACATATAATAAATAGCTTCATTTTCAGTCAATCGATGTGTGTTTTTAACCTTTTTCTGAGATGTGATTATGAAACCTAATGTTCAGTTTCCATCTTTGCTGGGTGTCTTGGTGATGCTACTTAGGAGAGTACCATCATCCAGCCAGTCAGGCATTCACTCATTTACTATATAATTCCAGGGCCCTGCTGTGCATGAGACTCTCGCCCGAGGTGTGCAGCTTCTGCAGAAGGTAGCATTGTACAGTGGTTATCAGTGTAGACTCACGCTTCAGTCCACATCCTGGAATTACCAGTCATGAGCTCCATAAACTAATCATTAACTATCCGAGATTTACTTTCTTCACCAGTAAAAATGATCATAGAATGCTATCATATGTGTCATGCAATAACTGTCCACTATGTATTAGCTCTTTGTTTTATTCTGGCCATTCTTCACCATACAATCAGGAACTGTCAGTCAATAAACCAACAAGAAAAAAAAAAAACTTTGATTTGTCTGTGTCAGCTGGGATGGCCCTGATTGTTTTTACGCTGTTTGTCACCTTTGTTTCTGTACGCTGGGAATGAACAGGCTCATCTGTGGATAGGGATGAGGTAGACTTTCAGACTTTCTTTTGGGATTGTAGTAGACATAAACGTCTTCGTTGCCCCACACTTGCTCTTCTCGGTTACTCAAGCTCCACGCCTCTCTGATATTCCTGTACACGAGCTCATCCAGAGTGAAGCTGAACCTTCCCAGGGCCTCCACAGGGAAGGGCGTAGGGTGCAGGGGCTGCACCAGCTTTGGATCTGGTGTGCAGCTCCATGTGGTTGTCTCCTACACACACTGCGCTATCTACCTTTATACCAGTTAGGCCCTGGAACCCCATATTGGAGTTCTAGGCATCTGTGCATCCTCCATACATGATCCTGTGACACTTCACCTATTCCCCTTACCATGCTCTCCTATCCCAAAAGTTGCACCTCTCTGCCTAGGTACTCTGCCCTTCATTCATGTGTGGGGCCACTTCTTTCCTGGACTAAGACTCTGTTCTGTATGGCAGCCAGAGGCCAAGGCCCCATTCCTGACCTTGATTTTTAGACCTGCTGAAGGCTGAACTCACCCGCCCATCCCTCTGCCCACAGGTCTATTTGCATACCATTGACCTAGGCAGGTGGGTAGATCTGTCCCTACCTGTTGACCAGAAATAATTTGGAAATTGTCCTCTGCCACCATTTTTCCCCTGTTATTTTGGGGCTGACTGAACCCCCTGGGCTTGTATCCAGAACAGTGTCTAGCTCCAGCCTGCCCAGTCCAGAAAGGTAGACGTTAGAAAATCTAGAACCCGCTAAGTGGTTGTAATCTTGTGGGAAATTACTTAAAATTCTATGCTCTATTTTCTCCAGTATAAAAATGGGAAAATAAGGCCTAACTAATGGGCCTAGTGTAAGGATTAAGTGAGAGCATACATGCAGACAAGCCCAGTGCCAGGTACACAGTAAGATGTCAACAAAGACAAGAAACAAGGGTTCAGTGCAAATGCACAGAGGGTATCGGTCCCTGTGGGCACCTTGGTTTTGTGTTTATGCATGTCTCGTCATTTCCTTGGAAACCATGATGCCCTATTCTCCTCACAGCTCTCACTGTCCCCAGTTAGCACCTAGAGCCCAGTGAAGATTGGAAAATCCCCAAGATGGGAAGGTCAGAGTCTGTTCTCCCACATACAGGGCAGAGGGCTCAAGGGCTCAGCCACAGGCACAGATGCTGCCTGGAGCTGCAGCTGGAATGCGAGGACACCAGGAACACCTTGCAAGGGAGATGAGGAGGGAGGAGAAGGAGAGGACACAGCAGGGGGGCCTGACATGGGAGTGGGAGCCTCACTGAGTAAGGCGGAGTGGCAAAGCCAAAGGGCCCCTTGTGCAAGGACAATGCGGATGTGGCCAGCTCCTCAGAGCCGCCTGTCTCCACAGAGCTGGAAAGGTGCAGGGATGCTGTCTACTCAGCACGCAGCCCAGTTTCCCTCAGCTCTCCAAGGCACACAGGTGTCTAATCATGCCTTCTACCAGAAGCACTCAGCCACTTTCCAGATGGAGCTGGTCTTGTCCTCTCGCTCAAAGCTGCCCCTGAGCCTGGCCCAGCACTCCCAGGGCCAAGTCCCTAGGCCCGGTGCAAACAAAGGCACTCGCCAAGTCCTAGGATTACCTTCCTCTGGTCTCCAGGTCTGCTTCTGCAGAACTCTTCTGGGCCTTTTTCTGATTGTTTCTGTAATTAGAGGCAGCACCGGAACTGACTGGGTAAGTAATTAGAGCTCTGTGTTCAGGGGACGGTTCTGCCTCAGATTCCTGGCGTAAGAAAATGATGATGCAGCCCGGCCTGGGGGCTCAGGTTTGTAATTGCAGCACTCTGGGAGGTAGAGGCAGAAGGAGCATGAATTTGAGTCCAGACTGGGCAACCTAGCAACTTCGTGAGATTCCGTCTCTAAATAAAAATAAAAGTGGCCTGGAGATGTACCTCAATGTGAAGATTCTGTATTCCATCTTCAGTATAAAAAGAAAGCAAGCCATACACTGGCCGAACGCCACATTGCAGTCACTTCTGCCACTCAGAACTTTTGGACCCTATCAGCCTGAGCACAGGGTCTTCAGCTTTGTGTGGATCCACTAACGGCGGAAACAGTCATCTGTGAAGCTGCTTTGCAAAACCAGGCAGCCAAGTGACACCTTGATGTTGCCACCCAGATGTGGCTCCCCTGGGAGCCAGGGAGGAGGCTCTCATGTCTCAGAGGTGTTTTCAACCAGGTATGGCCCCTCCACTAAAATAAGAATGTCATAAGGATGTGAAGTTGTGTCTTCTCTGTTCATTGTTCTATTCATAGAATAAGGCACATTACTGACAGTCAAAAACATCTGGTGAATGAACGAATGCATGCATGCATGAATGAGAACATTTCTGCACCTGACATGTCCAGGCCCAGCAATGGCAGCCTAGAGCCAGGCAACTGAGCTGTACTTACCCTGTTTTCTATAATTAGACATGGTTGACCTCTGCTCAACATTTTCCTCAATCTTTTAGGTATTAACTATGCATAAAAATCACTAAAGAAGCGACAAAACCCACTAATACCCAAACTCCACTTCCACTTAGGCCACACTGGGGATAAGACTTTGGTTTTGCGTGTGTGTGTATTCTTTAAACACCAACTAAAAACTGCCATTTTCTAGCTGACTCTACTATGGAGCTAAGGATGAGAAGAGCACAGCTCTAGTCGGAAAGGAAGAGTGTTTTGGAAGGGACCAGATCGGAAGAAGATGGAGTCCGGACAAGGGACAAGTTCTACAGAGTCACATTTTCCTGAAGCTAGTAATAAAGTTGCTGCAGCAAAGGTATAGGCTTTTTATTCCCAGGTAGAAACGATGTCCCTTTGCCTTTTGCTCCACAGATGCCCCGAAGACCTAACTTTCTCACACACCAATGAACAGTTCATGCAGGACTACCCTGTACCTGCCCTGTCCACGTGAGCCTCCCATATAGGGATTGTGACACGTTTTGATCCACCTGGCTGAAATTCTTCCCTTATAATGATACTTGGGGGAGATTCTTGACTGAGGGCCACAAATTAAAGATAACCAACCTACTTGTTGCTAAGGAATGAGCCCACACTATGGGACAGACTATGAATAGTGTATACACACACACACACACACACACACACACACACACACACACACACCCCCGTGATAAAACATTTTAACTATGGTGTAGATCTGGTGTCAACTTCCATAAACCAGTTTATTGTCCAGGCTGAATTCAATGGTTATATAAACAGGAAGTAGGTTAGGTTTTCTCACGGCTTTCGCCTCTCCTGCCTCCTCCCAACCAGATCCCGTCCCCTGGGCTTTCTGCTCATCTTGGTGGATTCAGAGGGACCAGCCTGATTTAAAACTTGAAACATTTGATCCTGCATCCAGTTCAAATGAGCACCTCCCTACTACGTCTTTTTCTCAAAATGTGGGCCTGAGCTAGGCGTGGGGATCCACTTGGCAACCACGGTAGGGAGGAAAGGTATGCTATTGTCCACCTCTTTTTTGTGTCTCCTGAAGGAGTGTACTTAGCATCTCTTTCCAGAATTTGCAGGTACTTCTTACCTAGGTCTTCAAATCCAGTGCCTTGGGGCCTCCAAACAAGCCCACACTGGTCAGACCCTCTTCCTTGGCTAACATGTCACTTTGCTGTGTCTTGGGACACACATGGAGCCACAGAGCCCCACATCCCTGGAAGCCATTGAGGCCTTGTGTTGTATTAGGCTGTTCTAAGTCAGAATGATGCCATCTTGGTTTCTCGGCCACATGGGCTTTATTACCCTCACAATATCTACTTGTCTCATCACAGACATATTGGAAGCATCACTGTCTTTAAAGTAGACTTTAATACTTCTTGGATTCATCCAAAAAAGAAAAAAAAAACAGGAAAAGGAGAGGAAGGAAGGAGGGAGGAAGGGAGGGGCTTAAGAAGAGAGAGAGGGAGGAAGGAAGGAAGAAGGAAGGAAGGAAGGAAGGAAGGAGAAAGGAGAATGATAAATGCGCTGGGCTAAATGCCACTAGTTTCCTTTCACCAGCTCCTCAGAACTCGGTCTCCCTACCCACAGCACTTGTATGACCCACTTCTGGTCTCCTGGGACTTTGGCTGAGTGGTTTTTTCCTATTCAATTTTCTGTGGGTTACATACACTTTGTTTTTCTTTCTCTCACAGTGCTTTCAATTGTTTTCAATTTTGCTGTTTCTTTTTGTTTGTCTGTTTGTTTATTTTCCTTTCTTTACTCACCTAGGTGTCAGTTATACTAGAAACCCCAAAGATCAAAGATATTTCTGAGCCCTGGCTACAAGTCTGAAATAAGCACATCTGTGAGTTCAAAATGTTCTACAGTTTTGCTCTCTCAGAGGGACTGGGGACTCTCTGACCAGCTCCAGGCTACTTACGTGCTGTAGTCTGGCAGAGGCTGTGGATGTCCACCTATTGCCCCTTGCCCTCTCATCTCTGTGTGCGCCACCCTGTTTCCACCTGAAGCACCTGGCTCCCAAGCCTGTGGGCTTCCTCCGGCTGTGGGAACACACCTGGAGCAGCCAGGTGTTGGGACTAACATCTTCCAGTTCCCTGGGAACAGCTCTATAACAACAAATGATGGGAATTGTTGATTAAAGAGCTTTCTGTTCTGGGTCGGAAAACCCTACATTGCTCTCAGAGCTCATCCTCCCCATGTCCACCAGCTCCACAGTGCCTTCCCTGACTCAGAGCTCAGCATTCTCTTAAGGCATGCTTCGAGGGGAACCCAACTTAGAATGTTTTCAAGCCAGAAATAAAATGGTTATGAACAGATTGAAGGACCAACGAACTCTGGCTTGGACTATGTAGCCGTCCTGGGCAACAAGCTGTGATCTTCTCAGCTGTCCATGTAAGGCTGTGTGTGGACAGCAAGTGTTTAAGACACCAAAACCAGAAGCAGGCACCCAGGAAAGGACAAGGAGAATTGCCTCCTCTCCCAGTTTCTCTTACTTCCACCTTCTTTCTTTCCTGTCTTCCCTCCTCTTCTTCCTGTCCCACTCTGTGGCAGTGCCTCAGCTCTGTAACTGCACTAGTCCCAGCCAGCCTCCAGTTGGCCTGCCTGGAAATGTCTGTCTCCCTGCTCCAGCCCCGTGAGCTGGCATGCCACAGTGCCAAAGATCATCTCAGATCTCTTGGAAAGAAGTCAGCAAAACTACACTGATGAAAGACTTAGACAATAAACCCAAAGTCAAATCTCCACATTTTTTTTCTCCTGTCGAATGGCAGGAAACCTCTTATCTCTCTGTCAGCTGGGTCAAGACCGTGACTAACTCATTTAATATTGGCAAAGGTGATTTAAGGGCTTCAGGTAAATCCAGTAAAATGCCTACTACAGCAGAGATGGAGAGGATACAGCAGAAGGCATTACCCCATTCTGCCCCGCAAAAGCACCTCAACTCCATGCAAGAGACCCTGCAGGAGCCCTCCCAACCTTCCTAGGATTCCCTCTGACTGAGGCCGGCGTGGCCTGAGGGAAGGGGCTTGTCACTGCAACAAAATCACACCCATTAAGAGCTACTATTAGTCATATAGCACTGCAGCCATCAATATTTCAGGATAAGAGAGTGAAGGACAGGAGCTGGCGGTATAGCTCAGTGAGACAGCAAGAGCTGAGCATTTAGGAGGTCCTGAGTTCAACCTCCAGCACAAAAATAAGAAATACAAAAGTAAACACAGAGGATGAAGGAAAGGTAAAGCACTGCGTGACAGCACCAAGCACCACCCTGTTCCGAGGTCCCACAGAGGAGATGATGTATGCGTGGCGTCAGGGAGAGGTACTATAGAAAGTCTTCCATTACCGGTCCAACAGTAAGGTTGGAGAGGGGCTGCCAGTAGGGCGAATTCCCCAGCAGCAATGTTCCCAGTGCACTGAATAGGTCCTAGCAGAGCAGCGCTCAGAGCTCAGTAGCTGGAGGGATATTTTGCCTGCACGTTTTGCCGACACACTCGAAATTTTCCTGCCAAAAGAATGATTTGTTTGTATGTCTTCATCGAGGGCAATTATTTTTTAGCACCTTGCTGGTCATGCTGGGTGATCTCATCCCAGGCAAAAGCCTGTCTCCCTTGGAAGGAGAGTGGGAGGAGTTGCCTCCTTCTCTCTCTCAGCCAGAAGTTTTCCTCTCTTGGACCATTTCATACAGAGGTGAAGAGCCTGGCTTTTTCTCTGAGTACTCATGGGTTCACCCAAAAGACCCTCCAGGATGCTATTCCAAAAGCCTCTAGGTTTTAGTGACAGACAACTTTTTGAGGGAGAAAGAAAAACATTGAATTCCCCTGCTCTTGAGTTAAAAAGGTAAAAACAAGCAACATAGAAGTTTGTTCAGTAAGTAACGATCACCCACAATTAGCTCAAATCTCCAGATGAGGATAGCTGGATGAAAGAAAAGGAAACAGAAAGAAAGGGGGAAGAGGTAGTGCAGAGAGAAAGATATTGGGACCGAGGAGAAGGGAGGGAAGAAGAGCAAAGAGAAACAGGAAGGGACTGGTAGGTGGGAGACATGGTATGCTCTTGTCTCTCACTCCTCCCCACCCTGCTTCCTGGATACCATGATGTGAGCAGGTTTCACCAGGCCACTTTTGCCTTGGAGCCAGCTAAATGTGGGCGAATCCCCCAAACCATTCCAAATTAAACCTCTTCTCTTGTATCTTGTACGTGCCAGGTCTTATGTCTTAGCAACGAGGAAGCTGACTAATGCAAAAATGTGATTATACCTGACCATGTGGTTCAAAAGCCTCTACCACTGGCCTGGAGGAATTGTTGGAAAGGTTTGGAGATGCCAGCTAGAGAATGCTGTAAGTCGAGATTGATGGGTGATTCTGGTTGAAATTCAGAAGACCAGAGTGCTGATAGGAACAGAGGCAGCAAAGGCCAGGCTCATGAGGCTACAGATGGGAGTGGACGCTGTGTTGGAAATTGCACCAGAGGTCAAGAGTGTTTAATCTAGGCAAAGAATTTGTCTACATTTTGTTCACATCCTAAGACTTTTTGTGAGGCCTAAGAGGCTAAATTTAAAGTCCAATCTGGTGAAGGAAATTTTTGGGTAGCCTAATGTTTATACAGTGGCATGAATATTGCTCGTAGCTTTTATTTATTATTGTGGTACTGAGGATCAAGCTCAGGGCCTTTACATTGAGCTACATTCCAGCTCATGTTTTAGTTTTGATTAGAGACAGGGTATGGCTAAGTTGCCATGTTGCCCAGGCCAGGCTTGAACTTGTGCTTCTCCTACCTCAGCCTCTCAAGTACTGGGAATAAAGGCCTGTGCCATCAGCCTGGCTGCTGGCTTCTTTCCTCAAAGTATTGCATTATGACATAGAAAAGATGCCTTGAGGGCATCTCAGAACATTGTGAGACTCACCTATCAGGGGTGCAAAAACACAAACCCCTTTGAAAGACTGCTTTGACAGGATAACCCCAAGATGCTGTGCTCATTCAAGATCACCTACAGAAGAATGCACACCTGGAAGGATACAGTCTTGTTCCTGGTTCTCTCTCCCTCTCTCTCTCCCTCTCTCCCTCTCCCTCTCTCTCTCTCTCTCTCTCTCTCTCTCTCTCTCTCTCTCTCTCTCTCTCCCTCTCTCCCCGTCTGTCTCTCTGTCTCTGTCTCTGTCTCTGTCTCTCTCACTTTCTGGTTGCCATGAAGGGATCAGTTTTCCTCCTCTGTACCCTTTCACCTGGATGTTTCTGCCTTGAAGCTAGCTGACCAGGGACCGAATCCCCCAAACAGCGAACCAAGTTAAATCTCACCACTTTTAATTTATATGTATCAGGTATTGTCTTTCAGACTCAAGAAAGCTGACTAATACAGTTGTTATGAGGACTGGATCAGTTACATGAATGTGTGCTACTTAAAATAGTGCTTGGCATGAAAAAAGTACAATACAAGTATTGTATATAATAAATGTTATGTTTACCTTTAGTGACATTTACCAAAAATTTCATGCCTGTTTTTACTCGGGAGACTATGGCATCTAGAAAATAAATGGCCCAAGGACGAACTCCACTGTGTGTCCTACCAAGTTTTGCCCCACCTTCCGCTGCACCGCAGCTGTGTCTCGCGTATGAGACAACACGGGTGTCCTCCTCTTCCCTCGGAACGGTGGAATGAGCCACTTTCTTGGGCCCAACATGCACCCGGGTAGTGATATCACCAAGCAAGGAGGACATGCTTGTGCAGGAAAGGGGATAATGTGAGGGAGGGATAGAGGTGCCTCGGGCCTGCCTCTTCTGCCGGATGACTCAGTCATATAGAATCATGGGTCATTCATGGCACTGTTGCCAGAAGGCAGGGAGAGGAGTTGGGACATAAAGAGGGAGAGGGAAGTGTAATGAAGAACTGGGGCCTGGAGACAAGGCTGAGACGGTGGAGGCATCTGCCTGGCGGAGGAGGCCGCGCTTCCCCTACCCGTGGAGGAGGCCTGGGCAGGGCTCTGTTTTGGAAGGATCTTGCTGGCTGCTGGAAGAGAAGCAGGGCACTGTGCAAGGTGGGACACAAAGTGAGGGATGTAGTCACAGAGCTGGAGTGAATCCAGAGCAGGGCCATGGGGAAGGAGCAGGAGGACCGGTGGGGCCAACTTTACAAGTGGAATTGGTCAGACCTGGTCACCTATTAGGAGTCACTGCTGAGGAGTGGAGAGTTTGAGTGAGTCTGAAGTCTCCAGACAGCGGCTAAGAAAGGGGGTCAAGTGTGGTGAGCACTGCACATGCCATGGTGCTGTTCACCTCGGAGACTCTACGAGGAAAAGGACAGTGTGATGTCTCACTTCCGTTGACAGACTGACGCATGTGAACAGGCTTAGGCTGGGAGCTGCAGACCAAATGGCCCTCCTTGGAAGGGTCACCTGACTGGGGAGATCCTTCAGGTAGGAGAACCCCAAACATTCTGCCCCAACCAGATACCAGAGCCACAGAGATCCTGAGCAAGCCACCTCAAGATTCCTTCCCTCATGCATTGCCGAGGGCACAGGAGCGACACAGAGGTTCACGTCTCAGACACTGCTTATCGCGAAAGTTGTCAGCTGGTTGCTTCATGTATAAAATGAAGGTAACGATAAGAAGAGGGATAAGTTAAGCAACACATGTAAAACGCCCAGCACCATGTCTCCCACATGGTAATTAACACAAGGTGTAGATATAGTAAAGTATGTGTGAAGTACACAGTAAGTGTTCAGTTAAGTGAGACCCTGTCAGGCATGGTGCTGCACACCTGTAATTCCAGCTACTTGAGAGGCTGAGGCAAGAGGATCATACATTTGAGGCCAGCCCAGGAAACTCAGCAAAGCTCTCTCTCAGGGTGAAACAGGCTCGAGATGTGTTCAGCTGCAGAGTGTTAACATGCATGTACCTGTGGGTCTTATTGCAAGTAGTGAAAAAGGCATTGCAATTGTCACTATTTCTATTGTATTTGTCATTACATCCCATTTGCCTATTCTTTCTTCTTGCCTTTAATACCTGACGAGTTCCCAGTCCTCTTTCTCCATTTAAGACTCCCCCAAGACACAGTTACATCTTCCCCGTATGCACCAGGTCTGAACAAGCCACCAGAGGCCACTACTGAAGTCTGCTTCCTCCTGTGAGTGGCTCTACTTTCCCATCAAGAAGGAGTCAGAGCATAGACAGGACTGCACCAGACTGAAGAGCTACGAGCAGATGTTCTTCACCTTACAGTGGAGTTATGTCCAAGGAAACCCACTGTAAGGTAAAAATGCATTTACTACACCTAACCTGAATATCACAATGTAGGGACACAGCACACAGAGTCTTGGTGGTCTTTCTTCCGTGTGGCTGACTGAAAGCAGCAGCTCACTGCCCAACATCATAAGAGACGATTAAGCCACATATCACCACTCAAGGAAAAGATCAAAACTCAGAATGCAAAATATGGTGTCTACTGAATTGGTATTGCTTTTGCTCCATTGCGGAGCTCAGAAATCTAGACAAACCATCATAAAAAGTCAGGGATCCTTTGTACACATTCATACATAAAAGATACATGCAATCCTCAGGTGACTGCAATAGGTGGAGATGTGGAGATTGGGAGGTGTCAATCAAAAGGTGCAGAGTTTCATTTGTACAGGATGAGTAAGTTCAGGAGCTCTAAGGCACAGTGACATGACTAGATTTATAAATACTGTTTTGTTTTGCTGCTTGAAATTCACTGAGACTAGATTTTGAGCCCACCACCCCCCCCAAAAAAAAATAGGTTGCTACATGGTGATGGAATGTTAATTAGCTTGATTGTGGCAATCATTTCACAACATATAAATATATCAAAACATCATGTTGCATCCCTTAAATTTATGCAATTTTTTTGTCAATTAGACCACAATAAAACTGGGTGTGGGGAGAAAGAAAAGGGTGAGATTCAGAAGGGAAAAAGAAACGGCTACTTATTGGAAGTCAGCACCAAGCACGTCGCCCCCCCTGGTGCAATCCTTACCCCCTAAAGAGAGGAGGCGCCCTGTCGTCACTTCATGGAAAATGTAAAGTGAAATATGGAGATGCCAAGGGCATGGTTGAGGATCCACAGAGATAAACACATATAATCATTGTTTTCAAGACTTTCTCAGCGTTGCATAACCATCACCACAATCTAATTTTATAATATTTCACCTGGCTTAAAAAAGTTCCAGACCCACTGTGGTCATTCCCCTCCTATCAACACTCTGTAAGTGAACACTATTTTTTAAAAAATCTCTATAAACTTGCCTATTCTGGTCATTTTATATAACGTAAAAGAAATCAGAGATATTAAATGGGGGGGGGGGGCTGCCTGATTCTGACATCTAGACCTTTACTTCTAACCACCTCAATCTCATAAAACCTACTGGTTCCAGATAGGTAGGACCAGCTCTTATATTAGATTCACTTCCCAGAGGTAGAAACCAAGTCATCCGGTTCCATGTGGCCTTCCAAAGGAAATGGCCAAAGGAATACTTAACCCAGACTGGGCACACTCGGGGAGCAAAATCACGGTTTCCATCTCGTCTCTTCCTGGTGTGACCCAAATGCAGCAGGGGTGATGAGGCAGGGTCACTGTGGAAGGAGCCAGGTCAAGGACACATGTGGGCAGGGGGCTTATCTGAGCAACAACTCCACTACACCCAGACTCATCTCCCAGTCTGGGTGGCCGAGGCTGCAATGCAGGAGCTCTCCCGAGTCAGGAACACTCTTAAGGCTACAGGCATATGCTCTGCCCTGACCAGTGGAGATACAGCCTCTTCAGCTCTCCCCCTCCTTCCTCTCCTCCTGCCCAATTTGCACGGCCCATGCTTCTGCATGATACATCTTTTCCTCCTGTGCTCTCATTCAACCACAGAAGGAGGTAGAATCTTGAGTCCAGGGTTCAAGTTCAAGCTCTGACACTTACCAGCGGTGGTCCTTGAGTAAGTCACTTATCTCCTTAAAGCTCTGTGAGATTTGCTTTTGGGAGATAGGGATGTTGACCTCAGAGAGGACACGGAAGTAAATGGCAGAAATAAGTTTTGTATTCAGGTTTATGTGACTCCAAGTCTAAAGATCTTTTCAAAAGCCCACCTGCGACCTCAACTTCTGACCCAAGGAAAAGGAAAAATCTCAGCCAACTGAACATCCTAACTTCTCCAGCTGCCACCCCAAACGCTACCAGCCAAACTCCACCAGCTGCCAACACAACATGTTAGAATGACTTGTCCTCCTCACAGAAAAACAGCCGTGCCTGTCCCTTCAAGTCCGCCAGCAAAGACGCACTGTGTGTGAGTGTGTCCTCCTTGTGGTAATCCACAACAGCTCCTTGGAAGTACCTCGTTTAGCACAGGCTGGCTGCAGGGAGTTTCAGCCTTGTGGGGGTTGGAAGGTTGGGAAGTGGGGTGCAGCTTCTTTCCAGGTGTAAATACTGAAGGAAGCATTCCGGAAGGCAGAAGTCTAGCAAGGGGGTTGAGGTGACTGGGTGCCCTACAGAAAATCACAGCAGAGCGCAGGCTGGCTAAGAACAACACTCAAGGCCCCCGGAAATGAGAAGGCTTTCTCTCTGAGGGGAACCCAGCGAGCTCCTTTTAGCTAGAGAGGGAGTGATCCAGTGCCTCTGGCGCCAGGCGCTGCTGGCTGGCACCGCAGTGCTGCTCTCCACGGTGTGCCTCCTCCTCCCGGGAGGGTCTGGAGCGGCACCCAACTGCAGAGTTCAGAGTGGCAGCTTACCACTCCTCCATCCCCTGGGCCACCCTGCCAGGCGCTGGGGGTGCTCTGTGAACAAGACAGGACGCGGCTCCTGCCTTCCCAGGCTCTGGGGAGTGTCCGATTTGGAAGCAGGTGGACCAGAACTCCCAGCCTAGCAATTACAGTGCGATGATCTCACCTGGCCCTAAACTCCCTGAACCCCTGTTCCCCTTAGTCTGTGGTGTGCGCAGTGACGCCTCCACCATGGGGTTTAAGCGAGTGGAAAAGTTTCAGTTCAATAAATGTGAAAGTGCTTTGCTAACCATAAAGATCATATCGATCGTTGTGATGACGGCTCATAACGTGACTCGTGGTATGATCATGGCTACACCTTTCCATTCAGGAAGCTTTCGCCGCCTGACTCGCCTACGTGCCAAGAATCTGGATGCAGCAGGCTTTGCGTGGCCAACTCGAGCAATATTGATGAGTGCACACGCAGTCATTAGCCTGCCTCTTTTTTGTTTAAGCGGCTTAATTAAGTTGTAATGAGCATACTACACACACCCACTTAGTTCAGTGTTTTCAGGGTTTTCTTGGGGTTGCATAACCATCATCACAACCTAATTTTAGAATATTTCATCTGGCTTTAAAAAAAATTCCGTACCCACTGTAGTCATGCCTCATGCCCTCCCATCAACACTCTATAAGTGAACACTGCTTTTTAAAAAAATTTTCCATCAACTTGCCTATTCTGGATATCTCATATAATATAAAAGAAATCATATAAGCCAGGCAAGGTAGTACACCTCGGTAATCCCAGCATTTAGGAAGCTGAGGGAGGAAGATTAAAAATTTGAACCCCACCCAAGGAATTTAGCAACTTGGCAAGTCCCTTCTGAAAATAAAATTAAAAGAAAATTTAAAAGGGCTGGCTGGGCATAATGTAGTTCAGTGCAAAGGCTCTGGGTTCAATTCCCAGGACTACAAAAAGAAAGAAAAATGAAAAGCAAATAAGAAGGAAGACTGAGCTATATAATACAGGCCTGGGTGTGTAAACCAATGGTAGATTGTTCGGCTAGCACCAAAGAGGCCCTGCGTGTGAGCCCCAGCACGGCAAAGCCAACCAACCAAAGAGAAGTCATGTAATGTGGCCTTTTAAGACTGACTTCTTTCACTTGGCATGTTTTTCAGATTCATTCATGTTGTGTCATGAATCAGTAACACATTCCTTTTTATTACTGAATAATATCACATTTTATGGATCAAATATTTTATCTAGTCATTCAGTTTATAGACACTGAATTATTGCCACATCTTAGTGATTATAAGAAATGCTTATATAATGTGAATATTCCTATATAACATTTTACATCAACACGTTCCTATTCCTTTTGGGTATGTACTAGGAGTGATGTTTTGGGGTCACCTGGTATCTTTGTGTGTAATCTGCACCACCAGGCCCTGAGCTTTCTTTACATTCTTAACAATAGCATTTGCAATGTAGAAGTTTTGGTAGTGCCAAAGTGTCCATTTTTTTCCCCATTGCTTATATTTTTGGTGCTGGATGTAAGACCTACTTTATAAATGAGTTCTGCCTTTGAAAAACGTGTCTATTACTTAAACAAAATCTCACGGTAAATATACAGCTTTAATTCCAAGTCAGGAAAAAAAAAATCAATGAATCATCACTATAACCTTAAATAAGTTAGATGTAATTGAATAAAGCTAATTGAAGCCTTCCTGGTGAGAAAGGGAGAGTAGCAGCTTCCAGCTGGGGAGGAGGGTTGGGTAAGTGGGGCGACTGAATGGCGTGACAGCCTTTTTCTATTCTTTATTCCCAACAGAAAATACCTGCGGGAGAGGCTGACCATAAAAGAGAAAGAGAGGGAAGAGTGTACTCATAAGAGGTGACGGGAGTAACATTAGCTCAGTTAAGGAAAGAACTTGACACAGTGTAAATCAAGTGACTAGAGGCTGTTTTCATAGTCACATTTGAACTTGAAAACTTAATAGCTCACTGGATTTCATTGTCACTGGTAAAATTAGCAGAAAGTGAAACCTTGCCTAGTTCTGCTGCCTTAGCCCATAGAAACAAAAGCCTCAGCTCTGGGAAGTTGAGGAATCTGGAAAAAGGAAGGCAGGCTGGGTGGGACAAATCTACATAAAGTCCCACCCTGTGAGGACAGAGGGGAGGAGAGGGGGAATG
This sequence comes from Ctenodactylus gundi, assembly GCA_004027205.1. Classification (NCBI taxonomy): domain Eukaryota; kingdom Metazoa; phylum Chordata; class Mammalia; order Rodentia; family Ctenodactylidae; genus Ctenodactylus; species Ctenodactylus gundi. The sequence continues at coordinate 44,214 of PVKB01005283.1, forward strand.
ACAGGAGCAGCCCTGATGATTTCCTTGGTACTACTAAGACTAATCCTTTCAAAACAAAATCTCCTTCCCATCACACGTAGAATGACATCCATATGGTGTGGCCCTAAGGCCTCACCCTGCCCACCTCGCCACCCCCTACTTCTTCCCTATTTCCTTTCACTCCTCAGTCCCTGGCACCAGCCTCTGCCTTTCCGCATTCCTGGAGCTGGCACGGACCGTTTCTGTTCCCATCCCTCTTCCCTCCTTCAGAGGCGCTGCTTCTTCCCCGTCCTTACCCCACAGGCTCCCTCTCACGGTTCCGATTTCAGATGAAATGAACATACACAGAGAAGCCTCCCTTGGTGGTGTCACCTGATACCCTACACCCTGTCACAATCCCTCTCTACTTCTTAGCCTAATCTCTTCATAATTTTTATAATACCACTTTCAAAGAACAAGCAACAATCTTGCGTTCAGCGTAGGTGCGTTGTGACACGATGGTGTCATGAACACTTAAGCACGCCTGAACGGGACAAGATCTGGAATATGAACAATGCTGAATTTCTTTTTTGGCCTGGTACTTGTGACTGTCTGAAATTATATTCCATTTGCATTTCTGTTTGTTTTCATCACCCTTGCCAAAAGCGCAGCTCTGTTGTGTGCCCTGTGTACTGCAGTGTCCCTGAGCTTAGACTAGTGCCCAGGACATGTGTGTTCATGAATGCGCGACTAGCTGAAGGTGAAGCAGCAGGCAGGGTCAGGGGAAAGGGAAGGGGCCGAGGCAGCTGGGGTAGGTCCCCCTCTGTCACCTTGCAGAATTTTCCGTCCATTTGGATCCCACAGATGGGAGAGCTCCCTCCCCACTTTCCCCAAAGCCTAGTTAATATGTCGTTTTCTGATGTGAGCTGTGACGTCTAGTTATGGTCACAAAACACACCAGGCAGTCAGCAGCTGAGACTTCTCTTTGCAGGTGCCTGGGCTACAAATGAGCCCTTTCCTCCCCCTCCGCCCGGCTAGCCAGCACTCTGCCTGGCTCATACATAGCACATGCTCTCAAGTTCTTTGCGGAAATAAATGGAATGCTTGTGCTAATAAAAAGGAAACCTCAAGTTGTGTAAAATAACACTATACCCTGCAGACTGGAAAAGGCACACTTTGAAGCTTTCAGAGGCCTACTCTCAGGGTAGGATGGTGATGGACCTTGCTCAGGGGTTTCCAGAAAGACAGGTTTCTCATCTCAGTCAAGGTCCCTTTGCAGGCGAATTGAAATGACAGTGCTCACTCTGCTTGTCACTTCCTACAGTCTGGAACCTCAGCTTCCCCAGAAGCAACCTGTTAGGGCCAGCATCTCTCTGCACCGCTGCCCTGTGGGGAGCTGGTGCTCTGTAGCCAGCTCTGCCATTCGGCTCCCTTTCCTGGAGACTTGTCCATTCCCTGCCGAGTGAGAACACCTTCCCAACAGAAAGGGTGGTTTTTTGTTTTTTGTTTTTTTCCTGTCCTGGTGACTGGAGAATGACTTTTTACATTACTCTGTCTCTCCAGAATGGCTCGACTGTTTCCAGAGATACCTGGCTCCAGGGTCCTCCTGGAAGCCAAGTCCAGATGAGAGCCAATGGTCAAGGTACTCAAGGAATCAAGCAGGCTGAGGTGACAGGAGGCGGTGAGGGAAAGGGTCTCCTGCCTACATGACAGACACTGCCCGGTTGCTCAATTTCATAGAGAAGGCTATAGCATGCCTCTACCTGTAGTGTACCTAAACCACAAATAGATAGCTTTGTGGAAACTGGGCTGAGCCCCAGGCAGCTTCCTGGACTTCCACTTTCTGAATGAAACCTCTAAACATTTCGAAAGTAAAATCAGAGAGCTGTAGGTAGAGGTAAGAACAACTGCTGGTGCTCACAGCAACTGTCATGCTGAGCACAGCAGAAGGTGCCTGCCTACATGTAGCAAGCACTTCATACATTTGTACAGATTGTCTTAAACCAAGATATTTCTTTTTTTAAAAAATCTCATTTATATGAAAGCCTTCTATATACAGTTGGGTACAAAAGATATTTTTGAAAACACACAACAAGTTTTCCTCAAAATAATATATTGTGGCCAGCCTTGGTGGCACTCACCTGTAATCACAGCAGTCTGAGGGACTGGAGAATCGCACGTTCTTGTCCAGCCTGTGCAACTGAGCATCTTGTTTCATCTCAAAATAAAAAAGGGCTGACAGGGCAGAGCTCAGGGTGAAGACTTGGATTCAGTCTCTACCACTCAAAATAATGTATGTTGCTAAACTATGGCAGAAATCCCAAATATATTAAAAGGCCAAAAGGGAGTCCAACTTAGGAAAATTTGGGACCAGACTATGACAGATAATAGCTCTAAATATAATCCCCAGGTGTTCAGAGGGAGGCCACCATTATCAGAAACCTTCAGAACAGCATAGTCGAGGAAACTACGAATTCATCTGGTCAATATTGTTAAAACTTTTTGGCCATAATATGCAGTAAGAAATATGTTTTACACTTCACAGTCCAGCGCCCGCCCCTTAGACACACATGCACACACTCACGCACAATTGAAAGAAGTATTAACGCTTTGATCTCCACCCACTGTGTTCATTTCACAATCCTTCCATTGACTACTTTATGATTTATAGCCTGGAAAACACTGATCCAGTCTAATCTCCTCCTTATGTCATCCCTGCAGCCCAGGCCTCCCGCAGGGTCAGGTGGGTTGGGATGTCCCATCACTCAGTAAACTGAGGGTCTTGACAGCGTAAGCTCTGAAGATGAAAGAACCCTGGCTTGTTCTATGTGCTCTGATGCCTACTACTCTGCCAGGAGCACAGTACAGCGTCAAAAAAATAGATGGTAAAATGAATAGATGAAAGCTACTGGTCCCACAGCCACTCAGCTAAAGGGTGACGCCTCCTAACTGGGGGCAGTGGAGCACACCTAAGCTCAGGAATTAGACAGCACAGCTTAGACAGCACAGTGGGACACTCTCTGAAAAACCAAACAAAACAACACAACAACGAAAACCAGGAATGAGGCCTTTGGCTATCAGACAAGAGCAGTGATTTCCATAATTCCATAGGAGAGTAAATCTCAATTTCAATGTGAAAATAAACTGTTGCCGTGGCACTTTACAAGCAATCAGTATGGTCCTTTGGATCATGACACGTTTCTCAGTGTCGGTGCATCCTTGTTTTGCGTCACGCCTCCGACCTGCACTGCATGGCCGGTGCTTGGATGATGTAGAGGTCTTCTCCCCTGGGTCCCACCAACCCCTTGACGGTGGGCAAGGCACGTAAGCTGCAAATGTTTTCAGGAAGAATAACTGAAGTCGCTTGGACTTGCTCTTCCCCACTATTTCAGAACAGCTTTGTGAAATATAATTGACAATAAGCTGAAAATGTTTAAGATGTCCAGCATTTATACAAACACGTGCCTGTGAAACCGTCACCACAGTCAAAATAGTGAAACTGTGTATTATGTAAAACCTTCTTTCTTTCATCTTTTTGTAATCTCTTCCTCCTGAGTGTCCTCCACACCTCCCTCCCCATTGCCAGGCAACTCATGGTAAGTTTTCCATCGCTCTAAAATACTTTGTATTTTCTATAATTTTATGTAGATAGAACAAAAAAGTATTTTATCGTGTTTTGTTTTGTTAAACATACTTTTACTAATTAATTTATTTTGAGCTTCATCCATATTTTACATTCATTCCTTTTAGGGCAACTGAGAAGTAATTTCCCATCATATGGGTATACACGATTTGTTTTTCTGTTTACCTGTCAATGGATCTTTGGGCTATGGCGTGTTAAGGAATATTACAAATAAAACTGCTGTAAACATATGTACATAAATCTTTATATAAACTTATGCTTTATTACTCTTGGGGAAGAACACAGGAGTAGTATCCCTGGATCACACAGGAAATGTTTATAAGAAACTAAAATGAGGCCAGGTATTATGGCACACTTTTGTATACCCAATACTCTGGGAGGCTGAGGCGGGAGAATCAGAAGTTCAAGGCCATCCTGGGAAATGTAGTGACTTTGTGAGAAACACTGTTTAAAAATTTAAAAATAAATAATGGGATGGGGGTGTACCTCAGTGTGAAGGGCCTGGGTTCAATCTTGAAAACTGAAGAAAAAGGAAAAATTCCTTTCCAAAGTATGCTATGTTACATCCCTATTGAACTGTATGAGAGTTCCAGTTTCTCTACATTTCCACCAACATTTAATGAGGTCAGGTTTTTTTTTTTTTTTCTGTGTTTCAAGGCATTTTAATAGGTACTGGCCTCATACTACAGTTTCAATTTGTATTTGTCGGAGATCAGAAACATTTTACATGCTTATTTGTAATCTACATATACTTTGGTCTGTTCGAATCTTAGTTTTAAAAAGTGGGTTTTTTATTACTGAATTTTGAGAGCTCCAAATACGAGTTTTCATGTATATGCATATATAAGTGTGCACTTCTTGCAAATATTTTCTCCCAGCTTACTGTTTATCTTTCCATACCCGTACAACATTTTGTTTGAAAAGCAGAAGTTTCAAATTTTGATCAAGTTTAGTTCAGCAAAAAGTCATGAAAAAATTTTCCGTATGTTTCGTTCTCGCAATTTTAGTTTTAGGTCATACATTCTACAATTAGACTTGAAATACTTTTTATACGACTTGAGTCTAATGGTGCAGACCTGAAATCCCAGCAGTCTGGGAGGCTGAGTGAGGAGGATCCAAGTTCAAGCTCATCCTGGTCATTTCAGCAACTTAATGAAACTATCTCAAAACAAAAGCTAGTAAGTGGACTGGGACTATAGTTCAAGACACAGTCCTTGGGCTCAATCCTTGACATCAAAAAAGAAAAAAAAGAAAGAAAAAGGAAAAAAGAAATTGTATCTGGTGTGAAGTACAACTTAAAGTTTATTGGTTTTGCATATGGATATTTAGATGTTTTAATATCATCATTCTTTGAAAAGAATCCTCTGTCCACTGAATTTTTAAACTTGCATTCTTTAACAAAAATTGTTGACGTATGTATCTAGATATATACTTTCCATCCTGTTCATGTATTTGTCTGTCTTTGTGCTAGTGCTATAAGTTTTCTTTATAGTAGCTATACGATCTTAAACTTAGGTAATATTTGTACTCTAATTGTATTCATTCTTAAAGTTTATGAGTAGTAGGTCTTTTGCATTTTTTACATGAATTTTAGAATCAGCTTGTTATTTTTTTACAAAAAAAAAAAAGTCTGCTAGAACTTTGGATATCCTGACCCAGGAACCAGATATCTCTCCATTGATTTAGGTCTTCTTTAATTTCTCTGAAACATTTTTGGTACTTGATATATAGATCTTATACATCTTTTGGGAGATTTATCCTATGTACTTAATAATTTGTATAATTACAGCTTTCAATTTTGAATACTTTATTACAACTAGATAGAAAAAAAACTGAGTTCTGAATAGTAATGTTGCATCTGGCAACCCTGTTAAACTCACTTAATTGCTTTAGTAGAATTTTTTCTTTTCTTTTTTTTCTTGATTTCTACAGATTTTCTACATAGGCAAACATGTCACCTAGGGGAAAAATTTTACTTTTTTTTCCAACTTAGATGTCTTTTAAAAAAATATTAGTGCTTAAGCTAGAACTTCTATTACAAAAACGTGGCCAGAGACATGTTCATGTTATTTAATTAACATTTTGATATTCATATCCTTAATCTACCAAGAGTTTTATTAGACCTCTTGAAGTTGTTCTAATGGTCACAGTTAAACTTTTTTAAAAAATCATTAACTCTTTTTCATTTTGGACAACTTCATGTTGTATGTCTTCACTTTCATTGAATTTCTCCAATCTCTAATCTACCATTAACCTCATGTTGTATATTTCCATCTCAGTCTTCATACTTTTCATGTCTCAATGTTTGATTTGAGATTTTTTTAAATATGTTCACTTTCTCTATATTTTTTCAAATACAGGAAATGCAGTTATACTGACTTTATTTCCTTTCTGCACTGGCCACAGTTATGTCAGTTCTAGATTTGCTTTTGCTAATCCCTTTTTTTTTCCCCTCATTGAGTCCACTTTTCCTCCTGTTTACATTCTTGAAATCTTTTACTGGATGTTATATATTGTGAACTTTATGTTGGGAACTGAATAATGTTATTTTTTCTATGGACATTCTTAAGCTATGCTAGTTAAGTTACTTGGAAATAGATTGATCTTTTCAGGTGTACCTTTATAATTCAATAGGTGGATTAAGAGTAATATGCAGTCATTCTCCACTACTGAGGCAAAATATTGAATATTCTATTAAGTGTCCATGAATTATGCATTTTTCCCCTCTGGGGTTGGTGGCAACAGGACTATATCTGGCCCTTTGTGTACATGGAGAGCTGCTCCTCTAAGTTCTTTGGATGGTTCTTCCTCAGATTTGATGTTATAAAACAAACATCTTTTGACACTTTCAGAAGCCTGAGGAATTTTTAAATGGTGTAACACTTGTCTATTGATGTACAAGAACTCAAAATCTAGTGAAGCTCTGGCTAAAAAAAAGCTAGCAAGACTAACTACTCTGTTGTCTTAACTGTTGAAAACTTGATGTAGCACCTCTCCTTGTGTGGCCTGTGGGCTCAGGGCAGGACGGGTGGAGCCTGAAAGGGGCATGCAATCTAGCATGCTCATCCCTACACTAGAAGATTTCAAAAGAATAACTGGTAAGTGGAGAGTCATAAATTTGCCTGTGATGTTTGTCTTCAAAGATTTAGAAGCACTTGAAAGATACTAATACAGATGTAATCTCAGTTTCAAACAGTGTGAGGTAGCAGCTGGTGAAGCTGATAGTGATGTCTTCCAGCCCTCCTATCCCACCGAGCACCATCAGCGCTCCTGCCCGCGGGCAGCTAGCTGCAGGGCAAGTGGCCCAGGTGGTTCGCTGAGCCACACGGCACATGTAGCAACATGGAACATGCGTGGGCCCTGAGCTTTGAGGAAAGATAGTCTTGGGATGACACGACAACATGGCCATTTCCTTTTTCTGGAAGGTAGGCAAATCAACTCCCTCAGAGCCTTTGTTTTCCCCGACTCTGTTTTTCTAGAACTGTTGAAATTACTACACCTCACGCAATAGGGTTACATCAGTCATCCTTCCGTTTTTGAAATCCCATTCAAATCATCACCTTCTGTTACTAACCCTTTCTTTCCCACCAAATAATATAGTTGTTTAACTTTTGGGATTCTTGTTTGAAAAAAAAATCAGGGTTTTCTAGTCTCAGGCCTCTTAGCAAAATTTGTCGGAAATCTTTTATTTGTAGGCCTGGCTACATCATGATGATTGCTGTCATTTGTGTCATTTCAGTCTTTCTAGATTCACTTTTGGAGCTATCCGTTTCCAAAGACTGGAAAGGTCTTCCTGAGGGTGATTATTCTATTGCTTTGGGATTTTCTATTTTAACTATTCCACTGGAAAATACCTAAACAGGGGCTGGAGGAATAGCTCAGCAGTTAAAGAGCTTGCAAGGACTAAGTACCCGAGTTCAATTCCCCAGCACTACATAAGCTGGGTGTGGCGGCACATGCCTGTAATCCCAGTACTCAGGAGGCTGAGGCAGGTGAGTTGTCCTGAGTCCAAGGCCAGTCTGGGCTACAGTCAGTTCAGAACCAGCCTGGATTATAGAATGAGACTCTGTCTCAAAAAAGATAAAACCAATCTGAACACCAGGACCATATCATTTTGGTGATACCAACATATTCTGCATTTTAAAAAAGCAGAATATTTACAAAAGAAAAAATGAACAATGAATGGATTAATGGAAAGGCAAGTAGACATGAGCTCTAGAAAGTATACCTCTGACCTTGGTCAAGGACCAAAGACTAGCAAGCTACAAGAGCTGTTGGGATTAATTGTTGAGGTTGCTTAGAATTTGAAGAACTTGTAGAACATCCTTTCTGTGAACAGAAGGGGTGAGTCAAGCAGAAAGAAAATAGACCCCTGGCAGACAGACCTCAGTTCAAATCCTAGCTCTTCTATGGTACTAACAGACTGAATTTTATCACACTATTGGGACTTTGGCAATTTTTGAAAAGGGATTAATTACATTTTGCACGGGGCAGAATGTGGTGGTTTGGATCTGGAGTGTCCCCCAAAAGTCTTATGTTCCTATGGATACTGTGTAGGGCTGGGAGGCGGAGCCTGGCTGGAAGTGGGCAGGTGCTTGGGGCTTGACCTGGAGGGGCGTGTACTGGTTCTGCCCTCCTCCCAGTCTCTCTCTGTACCACCATGTTGCAAGGATCTCTGCCTCTGGAGCTCTGGCTCTGGCTCTGCCCCCGCTCCGGCCCCGCCATGGGTTTCCATCATTTTCAGCCACCCACCTGTGAATGGACTGTGACCTTCTGAAACTGTAAGCTAAATAAATCTTTCCTCCCTAAGTTGTAGATGTTGGGTATTGAGTTACAGCCACGAGAAAGTACCTAACACAATCACTCTGAATATTCACACATTGAAGCCTTTCTCCACAACATGTTTGGAGAGTGCAAGGAGATATTTAAGATTACTTGAGATCACAAGGGTGAGGTCCAAAACCAGCAGGACTGTTATCCTTACAAGAAGTAGAAAAGATAGTAGCATTCTCATCCCATCTAAGATTTAGCTGACTTTAAAATGTAGAAAAGGAGAAATAAGGACGGCAACAGTATTATGGAAACCATTAGTGTTCTTCACCAAAATCTGGAGAAAGAGCCATCTAAAGAGCTTAGTGGAACAATTCCCAGTGCAGACCAGTGTAACCAGTGTGGGCCTGGTGTGGAACTGAGCCTCACCCACCTAAATATTATTTATGGCATTGGGAAGAAATAAACCTTTGTTGTTTTAAGATATTGAGGGTTTGGGTTTATTTGTTGCATAAGCAAGCACATTCTTACTCACACAAACACAGGTTATTAAAATAATTTCATGAGATGTTTTCAAACTGTGTCAATTTTCAAGTCATTATGGGCTTGAAGTTTCTGGGATGAAAAATGTAAAAAAAGAAAGCAAATATTTGAATACTGTCACTTTTTTGGTGAGGCAACAGCACTATCAAATGCATCACTAAGTGAGGCCTCAGTCTCAACAACTCAAAGAGGTACTTAGAGCCTTGGTAGAAAAACATACACACTGATAAAAAACCATATAAAGACATGAGAACATGTGAGTGCTTGCTCATGTGAGTGTGTGTGTTGTGGGAGAAGGGTATACCAAAGAACGATACATAGTCCTGCCAGTCAGTACTCTTGCAAGATCCTCTAAGATGTCAACCATCTGGCGAAGGGAGTTGGCAAAGAAAGAAGCCAGCTGGAGCTAGCTGGAGGAAACGTGAAGGGCATTTGAGAGAAATCTTCATGATGAACAGCAAGGAAGACTGAACGTGTAAAACCTGCAAGACACACTTAAAACATCTGGTTCTTGCTCTTCTTGTTGGAATCCTTTGATAAGTTGTGAATGTAAAAAAAAAAAATACAATTTCATTTTTCTTTCTTGGGAGAATGGTTATCATCAAAAGAGCACGGCTTGGCATAGTTCTTCGAATATAGTAAAGGCTCAATAAATAATTTGATGTGATGGAATGTGCAAATAGATAGATGGCTGAGCTTTGCAGAAAGATGGTCTTGAGTTCAAATCTTAGCTCTTCTTGACCTGTGTGACGTTGTGAAGGCTACTTATCATACCCATGGTTTGGTCTCTGCATTTTAGCATTTTGTACCCTTTGGTGTGGCACACGGTCTCACATGGTGGTAGTTATATAAACAGAATGTTGTAGCACTTTTCCATGTGGCAACATAGCTTTCAACATGATCACAGTTAATAATCTTCATGAAGAGGATGCATGTTCTTGGCATGGAGAGTCTTCTAATATATCTCTATCGTGAAGATCATACTAATAAGCACTTGCCTACAGCTTCCTCCTTTTGTTTTCTTTAGAATCAACTTCAAAGTTTGTCCTTGCTGAGTCAAAGGAAGTGAACATGCCTTTGGAAACATCAACCAGAAAGGGGAACACAGGAGGCAGCCCCAGCTGGTGGCAGAATAAGGCATAATTATCAGAGCCCAAATTCAGCTGATGAACTTAGATTGGATCAAAAGATCTGCTTAGGCTTGTAAGTAGACGCTGAGTAGCAAAGTTGTTTTCCAGTGAAAACTTTCCCGTTTCAAATTGACTTTCAGTCTCCCATCTCGCGGTTCGCCTCACCTTCCAGATTTACCACCAGCACCTCTGGGGCAGCTTCAATGTCTTATTAGCGGCTGATACCATCTGAGGGTGCGGGCTGGCTGGGGCGCTGCTTAATCATTTCCTGTGTGGTGTGTGGGCCTGTCCTTCACCTTCAGATGTCTGGTTCCTTTGCACATCTTTCTACTCACGTTTTTCCACGTGTTTGTCATGAAATTTACAAAGCATGATTTAACAAAAAAAGAGGTTGAATCCTGGAAGCTACAACAGATCTTGCTTCTAAGAGTGGGAGATAAGCACACTGACATCTTCTTGGACCAAACTGTATGTGTGCTTGGAAGTGTGTGGATGCATGCTCCTGTGTGTTTCCTCTCTGGATTTCTACTCACTGGTGTATCAGGATTATTCAACAATAATTCAGGTGCAAAAGCAAACTCCTGGTTTTCTGTCTTCTATTTCTTCTTTTCCAGAGCTTTTTATCTTGGTGTGTGATGCCACCACCCTGCTGAGCGAAACAGAAACCAGGGAGTCGTCCTTGGTGCCTCCTTTACCCTTCCATGCTCTCACTCTCACCACCTTCGGTCAATCCATCGAGTCCTGTCACATCCAAACTCCTAACCTCACCCTGCATCAGCCTATGTTTTTCAGTCTCCACTGCCATACACCAGCTCAGGCTTCAACTAGACTCCTGGTAACGGGGGTTCCACCACATCATGTGGCTGGTAGTAAAGGAGATATGCTGCCCAGATCCTTCTTGAGAAGAGACTTGTTGCCCACTGGCGGGAAAGGAGACGGCAGATAACTCTAACTTCACTTCTGCGCAGCTTCCTCACTGGGGTCACACCCTTCCCAAAGCGTCCCATACCAGGCAACACAGTTGGAGCTAAAGCCTGGCTGTGTCAGCCACTCATGGTGTACGAGTTTGACTTACAGGGCCCCCAGCCCCCAGAAGGTTGGCCAAGGCATTATCAGCCGAGGCCCTAACTAGTGTCTGGTCTGGAGAACCCCGCCAACAGCACCTGTCATCTCCTCTCAGCTTCCTGCACACTGCAGCCATTGTGAACTTTCTACCACATGAATGAGACCCTTACTTCGGTGCTCTTACTTTGAACCCTCAGTATTGTCTCACTGCTTCAAGGCTAAAGACCACAACCTTGAACATGAGTGATATAGTTGTTTCTATGCTTCCTTGCATACCTCATACTCCCCATTCCCTTTCCATATCCACAACTCAGCCACATGGACTCTGTTGGTTTCCTAGGATTGCCAAAGTAAAATTCCACAAGCTAGGTGGCACAAGCAACAGAAATCCTTTTGTTCCTGAAGACTGAAAGCTGACAATAAAGCTATCGCGGAGCCATGCTTCTTCTGACACCCATGAAGGAGTCGTTTCTGGCGTCTTTCTCATTCTTGGTGGTTTGCCAGTAGTCCTAGGCTTTTCTTGGCTTGTAGATGCATTGCTTCAACCTTCCATCATCAAAGACCTCAATCCCTGCATCTCTGTCTCCACATGACCTTTGGGTAAGAACACCTGTCATGTTGGATTAGAGGCCATTCTACTCCCGTGTGATTCATCTTAATTACATCTGCAGTGATCCTATTTCCAAATAAGGTCACTATTGTGGTTTGAGTAGGTCTCCCACAGGCTCGAGTTGGAAGCTTGGTCTTTAGAGTGATGAAATGAAGACATGGTAGAACCTTTAAGGGCGGAGTCTCTCTATTCCTCGCTGACTTCCTGCTCTTATGTGATCTTTCTCCCACCACACTCCTGCCTTTGTGATGTCATTCTTCATAAGATCCTTACCAGAGCCAAGTTGACTCCAGTGCCATGCCCTTGAATCTCCCAAACTGGGAATCAAATAAACTTTTTTTCTTTATGAATTTCCCAGCCTTGAGAATGTTGTTATGGTAACAGGAAAAAGACTGATACTGTCACAATCTCAGGTGCTAGAGATTAGGATGTCAATGTATCTTTTTTGGAGGATACGATTCAACCCACAACTCTAGCATGCATTTGGTCCCTGAAACAAGCCACACTTTTCTCTTGCTTCCAGTCTTTTGTTATGTCCTGTCCCCAGCTACACTTCCCACCCTACTTGCTCCTGTCTAAGACCTTCATCCTCTCAAGCTTTGCTAAAATTCATGTCCTTAGACTTTTTTGTCCTGCTCCTCCTTCAAGCTAAGCCAGTTCTTCCCATTCCCGTACCCCCGAATGCTCTTTCCTAGTACCTGTCACCACTTGTAATTAAATGTCTTCTGGTGAAAATCTTTTAACCACAGCTGTTTCCTCCACTATCATGCAATCTTTAAGGGTAGAAATGAAGCCTCTCCACACCATTGTGTCTCCAGTGCTGAGCCTGGAGCCTGGCACCCGCTAGGTGCTCAGTAAGTAGGTATTAAATGAGAAGCTTCTGAAAACATGTATTGAACTATTAGGTTGTAGCTTTTCTTATGCTTAAATGTTCTTATATTCAGATGCTAAGACAAGAACTTGAGAGGCAATGGGGAAGGAGACAAAAGTAAACTGAAGATAATGGTTGAATTTGAGTCCCAAGATATTTCCATGAAGCAGAGCATACTCCTAGCAGACATAGCCTGTCTCAGGGCTGGCTAAAATTCTTTACCACTTAACATGAAGGGTGGGCCAAGACTAAGTTATTCTCTCAAACTGTGAGTTTGTCTTGTAACTGGGACTCCAAGCTCCCCCCTTGGACAATGCCAGGAAGTTTAATGAGTAACAAGGAGGAATATGCATATTTTACCTGGAGAGGAGAGAATGTCTCATTTGTCCCATGCTGTCCTAGAAGGCAGAGCTGTGGAAATGCTCTAGATACAGGAAAATCACTGTGGAAGTTTAGGACAGGTGAAGGAAGAGAAGAAGATCTAGTTAATATATTAAACAATTACCTTTTAGATGAAGGAGGATTGCTAGTCAGCCGTTGTCTTTTGAATAGAGAGGAGTGATCCTTATTTGATAAACATTATTTCAGTCGTTTAGACACTGTGCCTCCTGCACTTCGTTTCCTCCTCTTTTGATGTGCACTGTTGGCGGGTCCCTGTGCCGTAACTCCTGTGCTGAGCATCTCCACGTTTCCCAAGCACAGAGCTCAGCCTTCTGTGTAAGACCCTGGATTACAGAGAGCTGTCCCCTCGTTCCTTTCTGGCCATAGTAACGTGATTTTTCGGGCCCAGATATAACAACGTTGAGGGTCTTGGTAGTCAGTCAACTGATGGTGACAGCCATGACCTCCAGCGGGAACCTGTCTCTCTTCACCCCTAGCCTGTCTGCTCTCCCAGCCTGTCAGGCAACTCCGTTTTGTCCTCTTCTCCCTAGTCCCCAACCCTCACACCAGCTAGATAGCCCAATCCCTGATCCTTGTGCTACCTATTCTACCCATGCTACATAAGACCGTGTTCATCTTTTTATGCCTTGGTACTGCATTCCTTCCTCCTTACACCTGGTCTTATGCCTAGACCTGCTAGCCTGGAATTGCTACTCAGGCATACGGTCATGGGCAACAAACGTTAACTCCAAATTTCTGTGCTGCTGCTCATATTTTTGGTCCTGTGACCTAACACTTTGGGAGAGTTGCTTTTTTTCCTTTTTCAGTCCATCCAGAAGGTTTTATCTCCTCTGTCATCAGCTACAGCCGTTGTCATCCCATTCTTGGATGGGACCAAGATTTACGCAGGCCCAATGTTGCTACAGGTGTATCCCACTAGGTACATCTATCTATGTATCTATCGGTACATTAGCACAGCATTGCAATGTGCCAGTAAAAAGCCTTTTCCAGAGGGGCAGGGCTGATAAGAGCTATTCATATTTTGAATTCTTTAAATATGTTAATCTTTCATGTCTTCCCAAGTCCATGACTTTTATCATAGGATGCCTCAGGAAGATGAGGTTCTGTGACAGAAAGAATGTAGAGAGAATTTCCAAGGAGGTATTTAGCTCGGGCAGTCATGGCTTAGGCATCAGGATAATAGCTTTGCCCCCAAGGCTAGTGTCTTGAGAGATGGCTCTCCAGATTCTCTTGTTCTGTACTGAGTTATCAAAGCCTAAGCTGTGGGGACCTGGCTCTGACCGTGCTTCTCTTACGAGTACAGGTGCTCCCTATGCTGGAAAAGAGAAGTGAAACAGGCCAAGACAGCACACCCACTCTCCAACCACCTAACAGTAGGAGACTGAACAACGTGAACCAAGAGAAGTTAATCTAAGTACATATTAACATTGGGCTTGTATTAAGTTAAGGTTTAGTTTGGATGGTTACACTGCCTGCTTGCTAACCATTTGGCTTGGGAGGAAGATTATATTTAATATAGAAAAACAGCATCTTTTCTGAGGGCATACTAGTATACGGTGTGAAGTTAATATTGTGCTTCTAATCCACAGGAGCAAAATGACCACAACATCAACCATTAGAAATCTCAGCAATGTTTTAACAAATAGGCATTGATTGCTACAAGCCTGGATGAGTTCTATTCCTAAGCCCTCACAAATAGGCATCCTGCAGCCTTTGGAATTCTAGAAAATATAGACAGAAACTCCAGCCTAACCCAGGACAGTGTATTTCTCCAGCAATTACTCTGTCCCTGACTTCAGAAACAGGGTAAAGAGTACTTATATTTGACCTTCAGTAAGCCACCCCCACCTCTAAGGGGCACCTCTGCTTGTCTGCCCATGTGGCACCAGGTGACTTCCATGGAGAGGGGAACCTATCCATCTGGCAATGCCTGTGGGGCCATGTCAGCAAAAAAGATTTGTTTAAATGACTAAGCCTGCAATAGATGATGTGCCCATGTTACAGAACTGTTAATTTAAGGATAAATACAGTTCCAGTAGGAAAAAACAGTACACAGTTAAAGAGCCCCAAGAACCTGGTATTCATACTGGTTCCTGTCCACTAGCACAAGCCAAGTGATTTCTGTTTCAGATGTCTTTTCCAGCCACACTGTGGTTCTCTCCCATGTCTCCCGCATTCTGGCCATGCCCTGTTCTGTGGTCATCTCTGCTGGCCTACAGGGTACATTCTTCAGTCATGTCAAGGCTGAAATGATGACAGTCAGCGAGCTTTGATCATCTCACCTGCACAGTCTCCACCTTTCACACCTTTAGCCTCCCTGCTCATGTTTCTAATGACCCAAGGGACTTAAAGAGGACACGGTGGGTCTCCTCCAGGGATGAACTGCTTGGTCCAGTGCTTATTACAGAAGGTTAGTCAACATCTGATTTTCATTCAGCATAAGGGATGGGCTTTCTCACCTTTTTTTTTTTTTCAGTACTGGGAATTGAACTGAGGCTTTCATACTTAAGTTACATTCCTAGCCCCAGACACTTTCCCCAACTTTTTTTAAATACGAGTTTTTCGAAAAGTTGCTAAATTGCTCAGGCTGAGCTTGGACTGCAATCTTCTGGCTTCAGCCTTCTGAAGACTACAGGCATATCTCACCACTCTGTGCTCTTTCCAGTCCTCTTTAGTTACTGGAAGAAGAGTCAATTTCCAGGAGATGCTTCCCGTCCACTGACCCATTATTCAGAAGATTTTACTTTGAATACTACATGTGCCCCGTTATATGTGTTCTGTCAGACCAAAGCGCAGGGGCTTCACATTGGCCACCTGCTCAATCAGTGTTTCTTCTTAATTCTGCAGTTGCTTCCACATGCATAAATGAAACCAATTCTTAAATTTGTACCCTGTCCTACATGCTTTTTGTTAGATATTCTGAGCATTCAGTTTTGTCATTCAGAATCTCTACAATATAACAATCTATATCTCTAAATTTTTTTTTGAAAATATGAAATTATACCATAATAGGAAATAGAAATTATACTGTATATTTTCTTCAGTTCCCACAATGCTAAGCAAAAACAGCTTCTACTTTGGTTTGAGAATAATCCTACTTCTCATCTGCTTAATATTTTATATCAGCCAGTGTTTGTGCATTTCTTACAACAGGCCTGAAACTTTCTTAAGCATTGTCTTATTTATTCTTCACACCCCCAGAAAAATTGTGAGTGATTGTATAATCTGAGAGTCTAATGCAATGGGTTTTTGAACAACTGCCAATACCATTCTCCTTCTCATCTGAAACTTTTTGAGTCTGTCTTTTCCAATTCACGTATCTATCAGCATTCTGGTTTTCTGAGCCCTGACCAGAGTCTCCCATCAAACCCTACTCACGGTAAGTACTCCAAGGCTGTTCCAGTGGCATCTTCAAATCTTTCCAACCTCCTCCCACAAACCAATTCCAAAGGCGTTCATACCACATGATCAGCAACAATCCCACTTTTCTGGTACTGCTTTCTGTCCTAGTTACTTATTCATTGCTTGGACAAAATACCCAACATCCATAATTTAAGGGAGGAAAGATTTATTTAGTTCATAGTTTCAGAAGTCCTCAAACAGTCTGGTCAGAGGCAGTTGGTAATGGTGGAAGTAGAAGGCAGAGGCTGGAGATCTGTTCACCCCATTGCGGACAGAAGCCGAATGAGGCAGGAGACTCAAGCAAAGCAAAAGCTTTCCCAGGAAGAAGCTGTAACAATGCTTCTTCTCCCTTCTTTTATTTACTTCAAGCTACCAGTTGGGCTCCCACATAAAGGGTGGGTGCCCCTCCCTCACTTTCTGGCCCACAAGTCAACACACACTTGAAAGCTCTGGGGCCCTTCCCAGCAATATCAAAAAACCGAAAGTCTTTCCATGTCAAACTCCAAGCACCTGCACCTTTCAGCCAAGCCCTAACTCTCAGGAACACACAGTTCCAAATACATGAGGCTTTGGAAGGACACTCAAGATCCAAACCATAGCACTAAGCTTCACAGAAGAGAAAATACTAATTTCAAGAGGTTAAATGACTTACCCAATCATTCAAACCAAAGAATGTGATGTTGGATATAGCACTTGTCCTCTGCTTTGGAGTGCCGTGCAATCTGCTCCTGCTTTAAAGAAGACACATACTGAAACCTACTGGCTGACCTGATCCAAAGGAAGTTTTTGTTGCTTTCAGGGTGGGGGGATTAGAGATGCCAGGCAATGTCCAGTATCAGCTCAGCAGGTTTTCAAGTCTCTGGCTATATTAGAAAACTGGTCACCAATGTAGTTTCCAGGCAATCTGGGCTCATCTCATTGGTCCTATCAGAGGTGGGATAGAGAGGGATAGAGTGGAATGAGGGTTAAGTCAGTGGAGCCCTCTCAAAAAGCTCAAGCCAATGGCTTCAGCATTAGTTCTTAATGTCAAGAGAATAATATGGAATCCAGTTTCCTCGGTATAAGGAGGTTGTGATGGGAGTGGCAAGTGGATGTTGAAACACCCTGCCTATCCTTGACCCTACCTGTCCACGACCATGATCTTACAGAACCCTAGGCACCATCCTTTGTGCACACAGTGGGGCCACTCACATTACACAACTATATTAAAAGGAGTGGGCAGTACAGAGTCAGCAAGTACTCATGTAGGCCCCCCACTAGCATATGAACTCCACAAGAGATGAAATCTAGGAACTTGAACTGTGCCTGGCGAATAGGTACCCAATATATGCTGAACGAATGATTGAATGGTGTGGTGGGTTGAATCTGTTGTGTCTCCCAAAAGCCTCATGTATTTGGATGTGGTAGGATAACTGTGGAACCACTTACTGTTGGGAGGTGGGGACTGGATGGAAGGGGTGGGTGCTTGTGGCTTGACCTGAGGTGCTCAAGGCAGACCTTACAGGTGTGTTACTTACTTGTGGGCTAGGAACTAAGAGAAGGGAATCCACTATGTTGGGGAAACCCAACTGGCAGCTTGAAATAAACAAAGCAAGGAAGAAGAAACATTGTTATAGCTTCTTCCTGGGAAAGCTCTGGCCTTGCTTGAGTCTCCAGACACCACTGGCTGTTTGCTCACGTGGCTTTCTGTCTGCATTGCTGGGAACAACTCTCCAGCCTCTACCATATGCTTCCATCTTTGCCCTGGCTGCCCAAGAATGGACTGTGTGTGATCCTCTAAATTATGAGCTAAAATAAATCTTTCCTCTCTTAAGTTGTATATGTTGGTTATTCTGTCACAGGAACGAGAAAGTAACTTAGACAAGTGGATAGGCAAAAGAACATTCAAGAGATAAACCTGGGGTATCTGCGTGCACAGAATCCTACCCGTTAGAGAAACCTCCTTATTTTATGAGGTCACCCCATACACCTCTCCACTCCCACACCCTTCCTCAATATTTAGTTTCTAGAGGGGGATGGGGCGGGGTGGGGGGAATCTGTGTGATCTCCAAGCATCGCCCTTATGCTGTCACCCTCTTTTTCAAAGGCAAGAAAAACTTGTCCATCTAGTTTCCCCTTGCTGCAGCAGAAGCAACTTCAGAGCCATGGCCCTGTCCCAGGCTGCTGGGTGTACCTTGCTGCCTTGGGCTGGAAAGGCAGAGGCGAGTCTCAGGTTTCTCAGCCTCAAGCTGCCTATAGCAGGACCAGCCATGGGTCCAGGCACCCTGGACATCTGGGAGACAGGCACAACTCTTTCTGACTCCAACAATGTACTCTCTTTTGTGCTCACCCAAGGTCCTGTGCCCCCAAGGTGTCTGTAGTACTTGTGGCCAAGCACTTCACAGAATCTTTGACCAGACACAAGTTTCTTAACTTGGCAGAGCCTCAATTCTCTTATCAGTAAAATTTGAGTAACAATAGTATCTGCTTCTTAGGATGATTACGAGGAATAAATTATAAAATTTATATAAAGTGCTAGGCACATAGTAAGAGCTTAATATTTCCACAGTACAGAAATATTTAACTTTCCTCTTTCACCTCTGAAGGCTTAATAGTTCTGTATTATGCAGTAAGCAGACAATGGGTTAAGAAGAGGAAAACACAATTTTATCAATATATAGAAACATGGAAGCCAAATACAAAGTACAACACCCAAAGTAGGGTGAGATAGTTGGAGCTTTCATAGAACTGAGCAGAGGGACAGGTGCCTAGGCTTCCAGAGAAGGTAGGTAGGTACAGATGGCCACCTACGGGGACGAGCTGCACAGGGACCAGGGATGTCCTGCCATGCAGATAGGATCACAAGACACAGGCATTTGTGGTAATCCTAGGCTGTTATTCCAGAAAAAGATCTTTCCTAGCCAGAAGAGGGGGCCATAGACAGGAAATCTTTGACTGCCTGATATCTTCAGGATAGCACTTTAAATTAAAGGTTATATTTTCCAGGGAGTGGAGAGGTCCTGCACTCTTTTCCTTCCCTTGGAAGCAAAGGAATGCCAGAAGGAGAGATGTGCACATGTGTGCTGGAGAAAGGACAGCAATTTCTTCAGATAAAATTCTACCCCAGGCTTCCATGGCATCTGCAAGTGGTGTGAAGGCATAAGTCAGCGTGGAAAGGACGACGAAAGCTATGCAAATACTGACAATCAGAAAACTCTCTAACCGACAGCAGATTGCAAATTTTGCTAACTTTAAATCTGTAATTCTCCCTCTCCTGGGGCACATCTCATCAAAGTCCCTGGTTCACAGAGACAAGTGGGAGAGAAGATCAATTTGGAGAAATGTTTCTCACCATCCCCCCAAAGCTAGATTTGAATAAACACTTTTTCCTTTTTATTGTAATGATTCGCTTCTTGATTTACACCTGGACAAGCAGACAAAAATCATGATTAAAGGGGCGACTAGTCAGCCAGGAACATGCCTCCACCATTTACTTTTGAGGATGGAGGTGAGTTTCTCTTTACAGAACAGCTTTCCATAGTCATTCCCGTGTCTGTGGAGATTGGCAGTCCCCTAAACAACTAAATTGAATTATGCCTAAGAAATATATTTGAGGTAAGATATGTGACTTCTCCAGCCAGCTGTTACTCTTCCTGCTTGATATGGTATGTTCCTGTGCTTCTGTTGTAAACAAACATAGCCCACAATCAAAATAAATGAAAGAATCTCACCCATCATCAGAAATTCACTTAACCACTGTGCCAGCTCTTGTGCCAAATTCAGATAGGACAGAGAATGCTTGCAGAATACCCAAGTGGGGTGCTGGGGTTCTCTTGGCCTTTATTAACAGGATCCCTGGAATGAATCACACATACACTCCACTTGCCTATCTTAATTGATTTTCCAAAATGAAGCCAAACATTACCTCCTCTAGGACATATCCTCTGGGCACATCCCAGGTTGGATTCTCTGAGGACATCACATAGGACATTCATAAGGGCTACTCTTGGGACTTGTGCCTATGGAAGGGGAGAGAGCAGAGTGGATGGAGAGAAAGGCTGAGCAGCACCCTGCTCCCGGCAAAGGCCTTATCACCCTCCCAAGTGTGACCCTGAGAAGATCAAGCCAGGCTTTTCCAATCCCCAGTGTCATGAAACACAGGTTGAAGGCTGCCTCTAGAAGGTGTGAACTTGGATGAGACAGTTTCCATCACCAAAATAAATCCCTAAGGAGTCAATCTGAGTGATCTGGAAGTTCTCCCTGCCACGGGGGGAGTGACTCCTTCATTTACCAAAGGGGATCTGAGTACCACATGCGCCAGCCCAACCTTTAGCATGAATAAAATCATACTGATCCCATCTGCTGACTCCTACACCTGCCTTTCAGCTGATGTATTACATGGGTAGGAAAGAGGAAAGGAGTTTACAGAGCCCATGAGCATTCAACCTCACTGAAATCTGTGTGATGAGCTTGGGAGGTTCTCTACTGTTCCATTGCTCCAAGTTCTTCCTTCATTGATAAGTATTTCTGGCATCAAGACTAGAAGTCAACACTATAGGAAGATTCACAGTAAAACAAGAGAAAGGAAATGTAAGCTAGAAACCAGGGGAAAAGTAGAGAAAAGTGGACAGTCACTGAGCTTATCTCTAAATTGTTCTAGACATAGTTGAAGACAACTGTTGATACATCTGCTGCTGCTTTCTTTTTTAAAACAGAGAGGGGTAAGGCAATTTCAGCCTGAGAGTGCAGGGAGCCCTTTCTTGGGGCTGTGAGGGCAACCCCATGCTGTAAGCTGTGTGACAGCCTGTCATAATGAAGCCTGGCTGGTGGTTCTACTGTCTGCAGGCATGCTCCAACAAGACCACACTCAAGACATACTGAGTGTACATGCCTATTTGAATGGATTCAGGTACCACGTGGCGGATTTGCAAACATGTCTTCAATTAAGCAATGCTCTCAGGAAACTACAGCTGCTTTTCCAAGTGGGGAGGAAAATAATCCAAAAACTGAGAAGTGGGATTGAGTTTATGGTGATAATAAATTCTAATCAAGGGTTATTAAGTCCTCGATTATGGATTTAAAGAATTATAAATAGATTACACTTACTTTTATAAGTTTGTGTATTGTAAGGACACAAGTGAAGAGAATCTGAGACCACTGTGTCTGTTTATGAGATTAAGAAATGAGTGAACATACTGATGCCATTGAGATCTAGGGTGAATTTTATGATATGTAAGTTACACTCTGTAAAAGGATCGTTTTCAGAACCTACTCGTTTTTATTTAAAATGCTAGGGTAGCAACATTTTGCAGTACACTTCATAAAGAGCTGCTTCTACAAACAAACAAATGAAAGACACAGAAAGATGGATAGAGAAACATGAAGGTCGTTATGTCCTTGGTGGGAGCTGTTTCAATGGAAAAGTACAGACAATAAGAAGACGGACCTGGGTTAGACCAACAAAAGTGAGGGAACAGACAGCAAAATTGGGGGTTGTGGGAACTTTCCCCTTCTTTTGGTACAAGACTCTGACTTGTTCATCATCCTGGGCAACACCCCAGGTCAAACCCAGTTCCATCCTGGCCTATCACAAGGCCAGCAAGTGGTGATGAAGACAAAGAAAAAGAGACTCCAAAGTCTGCCTAGGGGAGATTTCAACTAGGACCCAAGTGCATGTATGTCTTATAGTAACCCTATTTTCCTAGATCTCATGAAGGTTCCTACATTATCAGTTACATCTCATGTAATAGAACAAATTATGGGAAGTGCCTGGGAACTGGGAAAAGGAAAAGGATTTAACTTTGAGCAATCCCCATTCTATGCTCATGCCATGCCTTATCCTTTCTCCAGCATGAGCCCATCAACTCCTGGTGTAAACTTTGCCACTGTCTCCCTTGCCAAGTATATGCATGTCTAATTCATTATCCATAGTGCCCAAGAACCCGGAATTCAGCCTGCAGCCTGCACCTCATGATAACAGATGTATCTGAAATGTGGACATTTCTTTCAAGGGTCACCCATGTGAATGGAAATAGAAAGATGGAATGGGAGAGAAAGAAAGAGTGAAAGAGGCATTTGGGCTGGATAATGTGGGAGAAGCAAAGGTTTCATCATGATGGGAAAGATTCCATGGAGAAAGGAGAAGGCCCGGCTGGAGAAGCCCAAATTGACAAAGATAATCCATACAGCAAGATCTAAGAGAACCTACAGGATCCAGAATCTATGTGAGAGCAATCAACACGCTTTCTGTACCAAGCTGGAAGGAAGGATCAGGATAAGCGCTGGTGTAGGCACATCTGGAATTTGGCTGTGGTAAGGTGGGAAAGTTCCTGTCAGCTGCCATCGAACAGTGGGAAAAAGAAGAGAAAGATGTGTGGGCTTGAGGGGATTTCATATCTCATACAACACCTTGTGATATTTCTTATGAAGATAAAATGAAATAACATAGATGTAACTATTGGAAGGATTATGTGAATTTGTTGAGAGTAGGAAACACCCATGGCAGAGTTTTCAGGTGTGTGTGGTTGACCTGTGGGGCAGTTAATAAGGGAAGAACACCCACCCTGGGTGTGGGTGGCCCAACTGGCATCTTGAACTAAATAAAAAGGAAGGAAGCAGAAGCATTGTTACAGTTTTCCTGGGAAAGCTTGGGACTTCTCCAAAGTCTTCAGACAGCAACTGGCTCCTGTCTTCACATTGCCAATCTCCATCACAGATTCATTTCAGTCTTCAGTCTTCACCACTGCTTTTTTGACAGTTATCTGCAGCAGGTATCACCAGCTGTCCTGCAGTCTGGCTCTGCTGTTCATCAGGCTCAAGTATAAGAATCCACTGGACCCTCCAGCTCTTGCACACACTTGCGGCAATTTTGAGCTCTCTCTTTCCTCAGACTTGTAAGCCTTTCAGAAAATTTTCCTTTCTTTTTATATAATTTCTACTAATTCTGCCTCTCTACAAACCCTAACTGATAGAGCAGTTGAAACAGCAGCATGCAGATCACACAGCAGGCTTTGTGAGCTTACTTTGAAGGTTTTCTTTTGCCCTTGATCATCCTGCTAGCTCTCCCAAATGCCTGCAAAAAGAAATGACTCCTGTAGCCAATAACCTTCTCTGTTCATCTTTATGCTTTTATTACTCATAACAATGTTTGGCACACAGTAGTGGCTCAATAAATATTTGTTTTCTAAATTCAGAGTCTTTTCCTCTTTATGGAGGAGCTGACATGTGGATACTGTGCTGGGGATTTGCACTCATATTCCCACATTCACACCTCACCATGACACTCCACAGGATATGGTATCATTTCAGCTTGACAGGTGAAGGAAGTGAGCAGGGCAAGGCCATATCACTGCTGGTGATAAAAGGGATCGGTCACCCGGTAGTGTGTGCACTGCAACACCAGTGTCTTCCCACCAGCTCCTGGTCACCTGCTAATTTTCTCCAAGCCTGGTTTGTGAGCAAGCCTCCAGGACCTTGCCAGCAGTGCCTGTGTCAGCCTGGAGTTCTGCCTTTCCCTCCTGGCAGTCTCCCCCCAGACCCTCTCCCTTCCTCTTCTCACCCCCCTGACCTGACCAATCATGCTTAGCATCATGATCAGAAGTTTAAGGTCTTTCTTTCATTATTTTTAGATTCAGTTGAAAATATCTTAAGACAAGAGAAGAAAGAATAGCCTTGTAGACTAGCAAGCAATCACTCTGAGCAAGTGAAATCCAACCTGCTGTGTTGGCATGACAGCAACAGCTTTGGGGAGCAGAGGGACAAAATTTATTGCAGCTGGAAAGTGAGCAATCCCAAGGTCAAAGTTTCTATGTTTTGTACTCTTTGTATTTTATTAAATATTTAGTAATGGAAAATTTTAAGCATACAGTAGTAAAATTGTGTGATGACCTAGTGGAATTTAGTATAACAAAGCGGTGTACCCAACACTTAGTAAGATTTGGCCACACTGGCTTGTCTATCTAATTTTTTTTAATGTAATTCCCTTGTTTCCTGTCACTCTACTCAATTTGCATCTTTTAAACATGAGCATTAGTTTAGCCTAAGTGGGAGATCATTTTATAGCTAGCAAGCTTGACAATAATCTCTTGATATCGCCCAAAACCAAATCCATATTCAAATTCCTCTAAGCACTTTTCTTTTTCCTTTCTTCCTACCTTCCTTTCTCCTCTTTGGCTCTTTCTTTTTCCCCCTCTATCATCTTCTTCCTTCATTCTTTTATTCTTACTGTCTTATTTTTCTTTCTCTTTCTTCCTTTCTCTTTTCTTTTTCTTACTTTCTTTCCCCTATGTCTCTACCACTGTGTTTCTCTCACAATTACAGACCTGTGTAGGACACTTGGCCATGTCCTTCAGCCTCTTTCTAAAGCTACTCCCTTAGGGTTTTTTGTTTTGTTTTGAGACAAGGTCTTCCTCTGTGGTCCAGGCTGGTCCTGAACTCACTATGGAACCCAGGCTGGCCTTAGACTCAGTAATCCTCCTGTCTCAGCCTCCCGAGTGGTGGGATTACAAGCGTGCTCCATCACACCTGGCTTATGTGATGCTGGGGAATCAAACTCAGTACTTAGCACTTGACACAGTGCTCGCTAGGCAAGTGCTTTAACTGCTGAGCCATTCTTCCGGCCCTGTCTCTTTTAGTTTTTAATATCATGTTTCCTGTCCTGTTGAAAGTCCCACAATCTGGGTGAAGCTAGCTATTTTCTAGTAGTGATATTTAAGTTGTTCTCTCCCTTCTGTAGTTCCTGTCAACTAGAGGCTGGCTTTAAGTATCTGATTCAATTCTGGTTTTGAATTTGGACTCTTCATTGATGCTGTGTGCTTCACATGGAACCATATTTGAGGCCACAGTGTCATGTCTGCTCTTGGTGATACTTACCTTAGCAATGTGATTGGTGGGCTCATTGGGCTCTCTGGCTTTTTCCTGGCACACAGAACTCAAGCTGGTGTGTTACTAAAAGTCAAATTAAATGTGTTCTTTAATTCACTTATGAGCAATTCACTGAGTCCCAGCTGTATATGAGGCACTTCAATGTGATCAAGAGATACAAAGATAATAAAAAATGCTCTCCCTGTCCCTCAGAGAACTCTGAGATAGAAATAGTGTGAGTAACAGAGCTATGCAATGTCTCCTTGTGGACTCACTTAAAAAGCTGAGATTATAATTAAAAACTTCCAGTTCAAATTAGCTAGGAGAGGGAGGTATGGCCCAACAATTAAAAGGAGGCATGGGAAGATCAGAATCCCAAAGACACATCAGAAGCAGAGGAAAAGAGCAGCCCAGGAAGCCACCTCAAGCTAAATTAGAGCAGTCACATGCTGCCAGCCCCCACAGGTGAAGGGAAGCCCAGAGCCCAGAACCTCTGACTGAGGTAAGTGTAGATCCAAAAGAAGTGGGAAGTGACTGCAGCTGGTAGCCCCAGCCTCCAAAAACAAGTCTGTGAGCAGTGCATACTGGAAACACAACACAAGCTTTTTCTAGAAAAGGCCTCCTGGAGCCTAGATAAGAAGAAGCACTTGGCAGCCATAACAGGCAGTCACGTAAGTAAGAACCATTTTTTTAAAGAGTGCCTGAGACTGAACTGTTTAGGGTAAAAGCAGACTCAGAAGAGCACATCAGGGTTTTTGAGGTCACTCTTAAACAGTGTCTAGGAAGACACTGGCATGAGAGACAGTTGTAGAGAGAGAAAGGCTGCTGACCCCCTGAATGGCTCCGGTGTAGTGGGAGCACCCCATCATCAGGGGAGGGAAGCCAGGACAGGCGGGAGAGCCTTGCCATGGGGGCCGGGTGTGATCAAGACACCTCAGAGGCCATGTGTCTATTAGGTCCTGCCTCACTGGCTACTCCCAGCAGAGAACTCAGAGGAATTTCAGCCTCCTTTACACACTCTCATATTCATTCAAAGAAATCACTCAAGTAGGTCTTTAAAGTGGAGTTCCTCAATAACAGAAACACGGGAAGAAGACAAGGCAACAGAACATCCCCAGAAACTAATGCCACGGGCCCTGAAATAGTGGGACTCATAGAGAAGGAAGTGAAAAAGCAATAAACGAGGTAAATAGCCAGTTCTAACAAGATATTCTCAAAGAAATGCAAGCAATGTTCAGTGAGTTAAAGAAGAACTTACTAACAAATAGTGGTCCTCATGGATACAAAGCTCACTGAGCATATAGTAGCCACAAATAAAAAGTTGGCTTAAGTAAATAAGAAAATGCGAGATATGAAGGAACATTTTGATAGAGACATGGACATCTTGAAAAGAAATCTAGCGGAAATTCAGGACATAAGAAATACATTGAAAGCAGAGGAAGATGACTCAAACATTGGGAGGACAGAATTTCAGATCCTTAAGACAAGACTGTGGAAATAAATGCTATAATTAGGCACAACTCCAAAATTAGAAATGAGTAAAGTAGCTGGATAGAACAGTAACTGGAATGATTCAAAGAAAACCAATCTCAGAATTATAGGTGTGGGAGACAGAGCAGAAGACAGCACCAAAGGCATGACAAATTTATTCACTGACATCATGCAAGAAAGTTTTCCAAACCTAAGAGAAGAAATTAATATTCAGGTACAAGAAGCTTACAGAACACAAAATAACCTCAACCAGCAACAAGACTTGTCATAGCATGCCATAGTGAAAACCTCAGAAATACAACATAAAAAGAGAATATTAAAAGCAGTAAGAGAAAAGCAGTCATTATTTTACCAAGGCAAACCCATTTGAATGACTGCAGATTTTTCAATGTAAACTTTAAAGGCCAGGAGAGCCTGGAGGAAAATCTTTCAAGCCTTAAAACTCAGCAGGTGTCCACCCAGGTTACTGTATCCAGCAAAATTATCTTTGAAAATTGAAGAGGAAGTAAAAACTTTCATGACCAAGAATCCCTAAAGAAACTTGTGACCTGACCACTAGCCCAGAATTGCAGAAAATACTTGAAAGAATCTTTGAGAGAGACAGACAAGCAGAACCAAATAACATGGAGAAAAGATCTACAGAGAAAGTGTAAGAAAAAACAGGCATCAATAATATGATTGGTATCCTACTACAGTACCAGCTTTCTCAGAAAATCTTTGAAAGCTTCCCATAGTTATTATTTTTATTATTAGTGTTTTACTTTGCAAAACATAATAGTTATATGGGGAATTGGTATAAAATGTTATTCTGTGAAACTTTTTTGTTGTGTGTGATATGTATAGATATTTAGCTGGGGATAGGTGGCAGAAGGCAGTGGTTTCAATTTGGGGTATTATTAGTTCTAAAAACGGTATGAATTGATAAATAAGTGGTTCTTGGGGTCTTTTCCCTAAAGCTGTCACCAAGTAGTAACGACAAAAGATCACACAGCATTAGTCCATTGGCTAAGAACTTAGCTATTATGTCAACCTGTGACTCTTGAATTTTTGTTTCAATTTCATGCTGTGTAACTAAGTTTGTAATAATGATCTTACTCATTTCTTCCTGCTCCTCTTTCAGAAACAATTCTCTTAAAAAATTCTAAAATGACTAAGTATGCCATTCCATCTTTTCCTTTATGTAGCATATACTTATCAGATATAGACCTAAGTTCATTTCATGTAGCAATTCTTTTATTCTGTCTTTGATATAAGTTCAGCCTGAGAAATCTGATTGGTGTAATAACCTGAATGTCTTTTGTATAGCAGCATAATCGATAGTAGTCAACTCCTGGAAGAAGCCAATATGCCCAAGTACAGATAACTGGATAAAGAAGGTGTGGCACGTATAGACAATGGAGTAGTACTGGGCCATTAACAATGACACACCTGAGTCATTTTTAGGAAAATGGATGCACCTTGAGACCGTTGTGCTCAGCAAAATAAAACCAGAAAGTTGGGTTTGCCCAATGTGAGAAAAGCAAACCATAAAAAATGTAAGAGACATGGAAGAAAGTAAGAAGATGGACTTTGTAGAGAGAAAGAGCGGGAGGTGAGAGGGTGGGAAGGCGAAAGGGAGATGATATGGTTTTAAAAAATAACCAAATGGGGGTGACTGTAGATGTCGGAGAAGGGTCAAAAAGGGAAAGGGGAGGCTGGAGAAACAGCACAGCAGTTAGAGCGCTTTCTTGCTAGCAAGCACAAGGCCCTCGGTTCAAATCCCCCTACACCACATAGATGAATGTGGTGGTGCATACCTATAATCCCAGCACTCTGGAGGCTGAGGGAGGAGGACTGCTGCGAATTCAAGGCCAGTCTGGGCTGGGCTACTGAGTTCAAGACCAGCCTGGACAGAACCAGACCCTGTTCCTGAATAACTAGAAGAAAAAGAGTAGACGCCTTCAAACACCACGTAGGGTACACATGTAGAAACACTGCTTAGTTGATTTGGCCAGTGCAAAGTATATGTGTACTGAAATACTGTGAAATATCACATTGTTGAAGGGAACCAATAATTAAAGACACAGACCACCAAACCCTAAATAATTAAACTAGTCTGGAGTTTGACTCTGTTCTCTCAATGGAGACAGATATCTTTGTCTGGCCCCCTGGGATGAAGAGACCTTGCCTGCAAACAGGAAGGACTTGGAATCCCAGGTAGTCCTTTGTTTTACAGTCTAAGATGAAGGACTCTTGCCTGCAAACAGGAAGGGCCGGGGGTCTCAAAACAATCCTCGTTTTGCCAGGCAAGGTGAGCCACTGCCTGCACATGGGAGGGGCTAAAGGTCTCTTGCAAATGAGGGCCTCTCTTGGCTCCTGGCAAACAAATGCAAGCAGACTATGGCAGACTTTGAGACTCCTGACTAGATAACAAAGCTAGGTGGTCTAATAAGAGATGCAAGACAGAATTAGGGTAAAGGTCAGCGAGTAAAGGGGGGGTGTTGGATTAGGGACCTATAAAAATAAAGAGCAAAGTCTCTCGTTGCTGCTGTCTTCCACTATATGTATGTGTCTTTTGTCTGAGTCTTTTTGTTCATTCCTCCTTTCTAGGACAAGTGGACCGCAACACATTGTGCCCAATAAATATATGCAATAATTAGGTATTGATCAAAAAATTTAAAACTGTATTTAAGGAATTGGAAGTGTTAGCTACTGCGATTCAGTCACTGAGCACTGTGTACATGTATTGGTTTATTATGCTGTACCCATAAACAGGTACAGTTAAAATCTAATATAAAAAACTGTCTTCACACTGTGCAACTAAGTGCAAGTGGGGTGGACTAAACTCTGCCATGGCAAAATTAGAATTTTAGAAGGGGGTCGGCTCAGCTGTCACATGCTGTCCCAATGCTTTGCCTTCAGGAGGCACTGGGCTGCTCAGAGCCTGAATCCAAGAATTCTGTGCATTTAGCCACTGTGCAGAGGGTAAGCGGAAATTGGGAGTGTAACTCACAGCCAGAGTGCATACCTCAGAGAGTGCAGTCCAGGGGCCTCAGAGTTTCTGCTCTTAGAAAGAGGTTCTGCCCAGTCACCTGACCCCAGGTGCCCTTTTTGGGGGGTAGGAAGAGTTGACTGTATTTGAAAGCTCTGTTGCTCTTGGGACAGACACTCGGGAGATGCCACTTGCATTGGGTGTTTTTATTGTAGTTATGCCCACTTTTGAAGAGTTACGTGGGCACTGATTATTGCGAAAGCTCTGCTTGCCTCTCCAGCAATACTTCCTGGCTAGCACCGGACCCGGAACAAATTCTTTCCTCCACCCGCCCCTCCTTTCCCATTTCTCCTCTTGAATTCCACACAAGCCCTGGAAACTAAAACAACAAAGGCTACATCCACTCTGCTGGGTGACAGTGGCCCTCACAGGGCCTCTCCTGGCTGCCTCATCCCCACCTGGTGACCTCCTCTGAGGAGAGTCACAGCTGTCCTCACTAGGGTCAGGGCCTTAGCAGAGGATGGGACCATCAGAGGGAAGCTCCTTTAACACCTGCCCTGGAGCCCTGGCACCCTCCTCCTGCACTGGAGCCCAACCTGCCACCAAGAGCCAGCAGCTCCCACACCCGTTGCATCACACCCTGCCACCCAGTTTCACACTGTCTTTCTTTTGTCTCGTTAACCTTACATAACTTTTGGCTCACCTACAGAATAGCTCATGGGAGACCGCTGAATGAATGTCTGGGGATTTGTGAGAAAATTCTGAAGAAAATCCACAGTAAGGCAATTGCAAATCCCCAGAGCTGGAAGGGTGGAGTTCCATGGAGACGGGCTGGCCCTGCATCGGCTTTTGTATTGAATTGCCCTCGCGAGTGAGTGCACAGGTCATGTGTCCTTCCAATGGCAGGGAGGTCAAAGACAAAGTCACCAACAACTAAGAGGGGAAATCCTCTGCACCCACAACATCCTCTCCACCACCTGGCCTCTTCTGACTGCTGGAAAATAACATACTTTCTGTTTGCTTGTAGGTTCTTACATTTAATTCATAAATCAATAGCTTTCATATTTAATCAAGTTTGCAGTCCTTTTATTTTTCACTACTGGGGGTTGAAACCAGGGCCTTCACTCTAAGCTACATCCCCAGCTTTCTGCATGTGAGCGTTCATGTGTATGTAAGGCAGGGTCTACACTAAGTTGCATAGTTGAACTTATGATCCTCTTGTCTCAGCCTGGCAGAGGGCTAGAATTACAGTCACATATCACTCTGCCAGGCCAAATTCATAGTCATTTGATGTTTTAATTTTTATTTTGTTCTGTTTGAATAAAGGTTTAGCTCTGTAGTTCAGTCTGCTCCTGAACGCACTCTGTAGCAAGCTGGCCTTGAACTCATAGCAATATTTGCTGACTCAGCTTCTGGAGTGCTGGGATTACAAACACACACCACCATGTTTTGCGTATGCGGTGCTTGGGAATCAAACTCAGAGCCTTGCTAGGCAAGCGCTGTAACCACGGTGCTATTCTGCCATTCCCAAATTTATAGTCCTTAAGAGTCAGACTTTCTCTTACTGAGTTACGGTTATGTTCTTTACATTAGAAAGAGGGAGCAAAAATGGAGGAGACCCATCGAACCGAAAGCATTCCTGCAGTCCTTCCACACACTCAGGGCTGTTCTCTGGGGCAGGACAGTCTGGCTCTGTCACGGTACCTGGGTTCCAATAACCAGCCACCCACTCACGACCCAAGCTCGAGCAGGTGATCTGTGGGGCCTCTGCCTTCTCATGCATAAACTCAGGAAGGTAACACCTCCTGCTCATAAATATGTTGAAAAATTCAACTAGGAGAGCATGTGTACACCTTGCCTGCTGGGGGTGTTTGTTGCTGTTTGGATCTCTTTCCTGTTACACCCAATTTCGTGTTGCCTTTTGTAGAAGCTTTTTCCAGAACTCATTAAATCAGTGCCAGGCTTCAGGAACTCAGCCTTCAAAGTTCAACTTCCCATGCTTAAATTCTACTTTCCTCTCTTGCAATCCCTGTGACTGTAATATGATCACTCACTTTGCTATGTCCCTGTACCCTTACCTGGAAACTAGGGACAATGGCAAAACATATTCCAATAGTCCGCGACGCATAGTAGGTTCTCAACAAATTTTAACTTACATTCCAGAAGCTGAGAGGTGCGAGAGTCGTGTAAGACTACACTTTCTACTTGACTTTTCTCTCATGGTAAAATTATATTTCAATTAAAAAGAGAATGTTGTCATTTTCTCCCAAGAGGAGAAAGACTCATGCATGCACTCAGGAGCTACTAGAGTACAGATGTGCCACCAGAGGCCCAGCTTGCGATGGACTGTGGGAAGTTCCCTTCAGCACCAAACCTGTGAAATGAAGTTTGCTACATTTTTGTAAACTCTTCCCACTCTAAGAAGGTTACTGCCACCGGGACTTCTCAGGGGACAATGCATGCTTTTGTTGGGGTTTGACATTTAGAAGTGTTTGATTGTTCAGTGCAGTTGTTTGAAGAGTTGCTTTACTACAATTTAATGGCAAATTCCATCCTGGATTTCCTGCCAACAAATCTGTAAAGGTCTGTTTGAGACTGAAAGCTTTCAGAAGCTTTTTTTTTAAACTGGGAGGTGCTGGATATACATTAAAAAGAAAAAGGAAAAGAGGAGGAGATGAGTTGTGGGTGTAGAATGAGTGTTTGATGTGAGAATGGCGAGCTGGCTCCAAAGCCAGGCTATTAAGAAAGGTAGGACAGGGCCAAGATTGACAGCGGGAGCTAGCAAGCAGCTCCATCGGCGCCATCAGCGTGGGGGCCCAGAGGAAGCAGCTGGGGACTGCTCGATGCCTCTCATCCAGTGGCTCTGTTCCTGACATTTCTTATGACCCAATGTGATGACACAGCAACTTCCAAGGCACTTCTATCAAGATGTCACAGTATATAACACTCGCTTTTCACGCACCGCCGCTTGTCACATCATGGGTCACTACACTCCAGGACTGGCATCCCAGAGTTAGGCTCAAGAAATAAACACAGAGTAGTTCTCAGGCCAGTGTTCAGGGACACCACCTGGTTAAAAGGCAGCAGGGGATGTACGTTCCTGAGGTTGCATTTGTGTAGAAATACAGATCCGAATAGAATTCAAGTATCCATTGCTGGAGGACTTACTCTGTTTAAAGGTGATAACCATCATAAATATGATGTTGAGGGAAAAAAAAGTTGCAAAAGGATATGTAACAGTGGGAAGCAAGGCACACAAACGTTAAAGTGAAAACAGTTTACACATTGTTTAATGAGAAAAACACATGTCAGAAAATACAAAAACATGCCCATAAATTGTGTGCACCAGCTCCAGGATAGTTCTGGAGAAGGTTGGAGGGATGCGGGGGGGAGGGAGGGGAGCAGGGATGGGAGGAGTGCTCCACCTACATTTAAACACTTCAAATAATCCACAATAAAGAGACTTAGGACTAATATGCTAAAACATTAATATCTATTAAGCCTAGTTGATAGGGGCAAAACTGTTTTATATATATATATATATATATATATATATATATATATATATATAATATTTTCCTGTTTTAAAAAATTTTTAAGTATAAAAATTACGACATTCATATAGATAGAATACCATTAGCTATATGAATAGGGAATGTCATACACATTTTAAAAGAAACACATTCGTGAAATATTTTAGATGAAAGCAGGCTGCTGAGTAGTAGTAGGACACGGGTTTATTTTTTTATAATACAATGCACACACACAATCTCTTTGGAATTTGCATCTCTAGTATAAACCTTTCCCGCAGCCTCCACACCATGTACTCAGTGCCAGAAATCTCCGTCTGAATGTCATTCAAGCCATCAAAAACCTCCAAGGTCTCAGATCAATCTCTTTATCTTTCCCTCCAGACTGTTCTCTCCCACTCTGACCCCATCACAGCGTGACACCAACCTCTACCATTTGCTCAAGTGAAAATCCCAAGACTCAATGATGCCCTCCTTCCTGGTTGCCCTGCCTGCCCTGTCTCTATGGCCCTCTCTGCCTACTTTCCCTGCTGGCCACCCATGCACCTTTTATTCTCTCTTCTGGGTTAGCCTGGAGGAGTTTTCCAGCCAGCTTACCCAGCACCCACAGCCGCTCCCAACAATCTACTCTCCGTATAATAGTGGAGTGGTCCTGCAAAGATTTATAATAACTCATTCCTACTTAACATCTCTCAGGATTCCTACTCTTCCTTCATAGCTCTTTGAGTCTACATCTCTCACCTTCCCCTGCTTCACCAGGAGGCCAGGTCTGCCCTTCCACTCTGGAGCTGGCACTGGCCTGGAGCATCGTGACCCCCACCCAGAAGGGTCAAGGGGTGTGGCGTTCCTCTTATTTTAACTTCTTAATTTTATCTTGTCTCACAATCGGAAATAACCTACATTGAATTCCGCTGTCCATGCTGAGACAAGATCAAGTACACTGGCTAATGTATTAGCCTTATTTATTATATCTAATATTTTATTTGTCTCTTTAATTCATCAAACTCCCACTGAACTCTCACCACACCCTCAGTGCCATCCTGGGTGTTATGGCCTCCCCAGCCATCACCTCTCCAACCCACTGCTACCGGCTTGACACAGGGGCTCCCATTTCTATCTCAGCCCTTACTGCTGCGGGTCTGGAGGGAACAGTCTGCACTCACCCTGTCCCGGCCCCGTGAAGGCCAAGGCTCAATGGAAACGCAAACACGCCTTCATTTCTCAAAGAAGAGAGAAGCACTTCCGCACTAAGCCATTTCCTTAGAGGGCAAGGCTAAGCAACCCCTCAGCAATCACTTTTCCTCTTATGCGGACGACTACAAAACCAAAGGGAAATTTCACCACATCCTTGTAGACCATTTGTTCTGAGATTTCTGCATCAGCCTTGTTTTAAACTGCTTCCCTGCCCGGCACAATGGCACATACCAATAATTGCAGCAGTCAGGGGCCACGGCAAGAGGGTCCCCGGTTCAATGTCAGCCTGGGCTACATTTCCAGTTCAAAGCCAGCTTCAACAACATAGGAAGACTGTGTCTCAAAAACAAACAGTACGCTCCTTCCACTTTCTACCTTGGGCAGGGAATTTACTAGGTGTTTGATGAAGAGCTTCAGGGTTAAAACTCTGTGTGAGCTGTATGTGGAGGGAATAGACAAGCCCCCAGCGCACCGCCACCCTGCCCGTCAGAGCTGCTTCATCTCCTAAGGTAGGGTTCAGATGTATGACTTAACATCAAAACTTTTGGAACCAAATGCTGTAAGAAAAATATTCATTCACAAGACCTGAATTATCTGCACTGGTTATTGATATTAATTTAAGCCAATTACTCCTCCTTTTGCCTACATGAAAGATCTGAATATTTAAGAGATGGTTCAATGAACATCTGAGTAATTGTGAGATGAATATAGGTAGTGTGGCACACTGTTCAAAACCATAGACTTTAGATCCTGAGACAGCTTGCTCAAAACATTCTTTCCTTCACAATCAGTACTTGCTTCCAGACAAAATCCTATCTATCCATCAGCACCCACCTTAAACAACACTTTTGGGCGGAAAAATGTCTAATGTGATCCAATCTGTAAAGTCATTTATTTCCCTATCTCAGGTTCCCAGAACATGTCTATTATTTCCAGTTTAGTATTTGCTGTATTGTCATAATTATCCACATACTTGTATGTCTTATCTATTGAATAACCAGGTCTTCCAAGGCCAAAACCATATCTTACTTTGTCTAGCATGAGGTCTGTCATATATGACAGCTGTCAAATATGACTGCCAGCCAGACAGGGTTCAAAGCCTAACTTTCCTTTTACTACCATTTGACCGTGTAAACTAATTTAATATGTCTAAGACTCAGTTTCCCTAGTTAGAAGTCAACTAACTGTCAAGATTGTTGAGAAAATGAAATTAGAGATTGCCTCGTCGGCCACCATGAGGTGAGCAGCTTTGCTGCCCATGATGGTCTGCCTCACCCCACAGCCATGGACTGAAACCTCCAAAATCATGAGCTGAAATAAACCTGCCTTCCTCTAACTTATCTCAGATATCTTACCTCAGGAACAAAAATCTGACTTGACATAACGTGGCAACCGGCTCATGCTGAAGAATGTTTTAACTAACGTTAACCACATAATGTTTGTTAGCCAAACCAATAAACAAATGACCCAAACATCAGATCACAGCCCCTTCCTGCTGATTGAAGATGATGCCATGAATGGAATACAGCAGGAAACTTCTTTAAAAGATACAGCTGGAAGTACATGAACAGCTTAAATGTTTACCTGTCGAGATGTCCATTAGAAGACAAGAAGCCAATCTTTCTCAACTGCTCCTTGTATTTATGGTAAGAAGAAAAAGTGCGATTCCATTTTGTGATGTGGCGGGTGTGAGGATGCCTCTTCATAGTCTACCTGTTCAGGCAGGTGATTTTTCTCCGGGAGCCTGCAAGAGACGGCTTAGTAAGTGGTCATTAGAATAGATGCAACTGATTACACATCACTTAAAAGCATTTCAGGCCTATTTTTTTTTTTTTTTTCACTTTGTAATCTTCTACCCTCATCCTTCTCTGGCAGCTTTTCTGCTTACTCCTCAATGAGGTTGAAAAAAGATAGACATATTTTTATCAAAATCTATAGCCTGTTATTTTTGCCTTGGCTCTTCACTCTTACCTCCATTGTGATGATAGCACCATTGGTTCTGGGAGTGCTCACCATGCACTTGCTTGATATTACTCCAAGAATGCCTACTGTGCACTTACTGGATGGTGTGCCAATTGCCGGTGTTATTTCTTCCCTACACAGCTTCTAACACAGCAGATCGTGTGGCCTATTGTTTCATTGTTTGTCATCTATCCCTCCTCCATTCTTGTCTCTCTCCTCCCCGAAAGGTAAGGGCTTTGTTTCCTGGCTTGTCCCAAGGGAGTAGAACACTGCCTGGCAAATAGTAGATGTTCAGTAAATATTTTTTGAATGAATGCACCATCACCCAATGCTGAAGTAAGAAGTATTTTCTTCCATTTTGAAGTTAGGGAAACTGAGGCCCCCATACATAAAATAAATAGCCCCGAATTAAACAGCTGGCAAATACCAACCATGGCCCTCGGACCCATATTTGTTTGATTCTGAACACAGTATCTCCACTAAGGGGAGGTCTCTTAGAGTCTATGCATTTCCATGTCTGAGCTGGTTTGAGACAGGATCTGAGACACAGAACTTGGCAGCACCAAGAGGACACATGACTGTGTTGTTAGAGCAAGACAAGGAGGTGCGCAGGCCACAGGCCACAAGAGAGGGCCCAGAGGGACGGATGTATAGCCCTGCTGCACTCAGCTGTGCTCAAAGGGAATTCTCTGGCCTCCTCGGCCTGGTTTATACTGTGTGCCACAAATTAATATGATCTCCCTTGCTTCTTATGCTCCTCCGAACTCTTAGTGAAGATTCACGATGTCTGGGCACAGATTCCAGTTCTTTGGAGGAAGGTGCTGTATAAATGCCAGGAGTTGTAAAGTGGATTAAGTTATTAAGTCTATTATAATGATCATTTATTGCTTTCATCCCCTTTAATATCAGTTGCCAGGCGCCTTGGTTCATGGACTCTTCTAGTTGGAAACCCAAACCTCTTTCAACCCCAACTCATTTCCTGTATCTACTGAAAGCAGAGAGAGTATTTGCTGAATTTCACCTGCCCATTCTGGGCAGAAATACTGGTGAATCAGGCAAATTACAAAACCAGGAGCTATTGCTATTGCACTCCTGCTTTGCTACCCAAGCTCCTCACTTATTTTGGTAAAACCGCCTTCAACCCAGCTCCACCAGGGGTAGTGTAACCACTCCTGCTATCCAGCAGCTCCTCCTGGTTTCAGTACATACAGCCCATGGCATCCCTTATCCACTTGGCACCATCTGTCATTTTTAATTCCTCTTCAATTTTTCTGTCCTCACATCCCACGTGAAGGCACCCACTGCCATCTCTTCCAAATCTGAAATGCCACTCTTAGCCACTCCTTCCTCTCCACGCTCACAAGCAGTGCCCTCATGCTGGCCCCGGTCAATAGTTTACCCACTCCGTGGCCTTTCTGCAAGCAGTGTCTTCTCTCCACACACGGCTGCCACAGCCAACTTTTGGCAGGGAAGCCTAGATAATGTTACACACTCCTTCACCTGTAGGATCGTCAGCAATTGCCCTGTCCATTGTATTTACATCACGTGCCTCAGCTGCCCTCATTACCACATTCGAAGTTACCGGTCTCCTGTAAGATGCTATGATCTCTTTCCCTTTGTGGCTTTGCATGCTCTGTTCCTCTTACTGGGGATGCTTTTCTGCTCCCTCTGGCAGGCTCCATGTATTTTAGGTTCCATCCCCATTCCCAAATCCCTCCATGAGAGAGCAACGTTCTCCTCTGTGTTCTGGGGTCCTTTGTAAATACACTCACAGCGTTTAATACTAGTAGTCATGTAACACGTGGCATGTGACAGCCACTTTCCCAATCACCTCAAGCACTGGCAATAACTCTAGGAATAGCTGTTACCTTGATTTTTATGAATGAAAAGGCTGAGACTAGAACTAAGTTACTTGTCCAAGGTCATTCAGTTAGAACATGGACAAGGGGCAGCATCCATGCACTTGACCACTCCCTATTTTGCCTGTCACTGTGACAATATGTGTCTGTTCGAATTGCAAGCTTCTTTGGTTTCCCCAGCTCTAAAACCTATTTAATTATAATTAGCACCAATTCCTCAGTCTTAAAATGATAGCACACCTATCATAAAGATGTGATGGTAAAATGTTTTGATATTAATTGATTATTATCACTCTGGACTATGGCAACCACCATTCTCCTGACCATAATCCATCTGTCTAGCCTGTCCTTCACTTTGCCACCATGAACATTCTAGAACACAGATAAACTCTTACACAGAATGCTCCAAAGGTTACCATACATACCAATACACAATATATGCTTTAAAAATTTGTTTGCTCTAGATTAATTTGTCATGATAGTTGAAGTAAAAATAACGCTGTAAGAAAAATTATGCAAGCCTTAAATTCAATGAACAGGGTGTCCCCAAAGCTTCCACACATAGAAAATAATTAGCAATACTTGGGACATCCCTGTAATTCTGTTACTCATGATCCTTTGATGACTGTAGTACCTGAAGCATAGCTATACAAACTCTTTCACTAGGTAAAAAAGGCTTTGCGTCACCTGGGCCTTTGTCTCTGCAGTGTTTCCTCCTCTGTGCCCCTAAAGACACCTCAGCCATATAAAATCACTACTCATCCTCTGACCACACCCGTGACCCATTTTCTCCCCGGTCTTTACCTGGGCTCTTCCCTGGCACAGTCTTTTGCTTTATCTGTTCAGTAAATGTCTTCTCACCCCTTAGGAGTCACCCATGCTACCCCCCTGTGACACTCACACTGGTGACCTCAGACAGGCCCAGGGCTAATTTTTTTTTTATGTAACCATAGACCCGGGACAGTTTTTGACCTGTCACTGCACTAAAAAGAGACCTTCACTAATTCAGTTTGATTTAATTAAAGTTTGTAAGCAGGCGTCCATGAGACCTACCTACTTCATGAATCTATTAGTTCCCGAGGGCTGCTGTAACTAAGAACCACAAAATGGGCGGCTTAAAACAACAAAAATTTATTGTCTCCCAGTCCCGGAGGCTAGAAGTCTGAAATCAAGGTGTAGGCCAGTCATGACCCGACAGCTCTGAGGAGGATCCATCCCCACTCCTCTTGGCCTCTGCTGTTGGCTAGCAGTCCTGGCACTTGGCAGGCAGTTGTCACTCGGGTCATATAAACATCTTCCCCCTGTGCCGGCCTGTCTCTGGTCTCAATTTTCTCTTTTATAAGGACACCAGTCCTATTGGTTGAGGCTCACCCTCACTACCTTATTTTCATTTGATTACCTCGATAAGGCCTATTTCACAACAAGGTCACATTCTCAAGCACTGGGCAGTAGGACTTTAACGAATCATAATCAGTGTTGGGGGCTTCGGCCCTGCCTGTGGGAAATTCCATCTCCTTTTTCATAAACTCTATTTCAGACCTGTAGATACTCAGGAGTTGCCCTGAGAATCTTGGTCACTCCACGGTTTACTTCACCCTTGTCCGTTTCTCTTTCTCTTTTAGGCTCACATTGACTGAGCTAGTTCCAACACACAACCCTCAAACTACATATCTTTAATATTTTTCCACAATATACCCAATAAGATAAGGCGCTTCATGTGTTCTGCAACTTTGTCAGGAAGGGGAGCTAGCAGCCGGATATGACAGCTACCTTGTGCCTTTGCACACTCTGTTCCCCTAT
Organism: Ctenodactylus gundi; assembly: GCA_004027205.1. NCBI lineage: Eukaryota > Metazoa > Chordata > Mammalia > Rodentia > Ctenodactylidae > Ctenodactylus > Ctenodactylus gundi. The sequence goes on from PVKB01005283.1 coordinate 84,256, forward strand.
TTGGGAATGCTACAATCCCAGCATGCTGGGAAGCTGAGGCAAAAGGTACCAAATTTAAGCCCAGCCTGGACAACTTAGTGAGATCCTCTCTCTAAATAAAAAATGAAAAAAATGAGCCAAGGATGTTGCTTGGAACAAAGGTCTCCAGGTCAATCCTAGTTCCATGAGGCATGTGGTGGAGACACAGGAATGACCTCAGCCAGCACTAGCCCTGTTTCCTACTCCATCTCTTCCAAGAAACTTGGCCAGCTTCCAATCCAGGATCCTCCCAAGAACTCCTCTTGTTTTCTGAAGCCCCCTAGGAGACACAGTCCAGCTCCTACCTCACACCCTCTACACCCCCTTGTACCTCTTCCCTTTCAGACACAGCCTTTCTCAGACCTTGGCAGACCACTCTGGCTTCCCCAGGATTCAGCCAGTGAAAATTTTCTCCACTTGTTGCATTTTTCATGAGTCTATTGTGTGACAGCATTGAGCTAGATGCTGATGATGCAGAGAATTAGACTGATTATGTTCCCTGTCAACATGAGGTGCAGGTCAAAAGGGAAGGATGGTCATTACTGGGACACATAAGGAACATGCTGTAACATTTTAATGAGGTTCTGTTGTATGCCATTCTAGGCCACATGAAATCTGTAGTCTCACGGGGCTTATACTCTATTGGGAGTTATCAACCCATAAGAATATTAGGTAGCGGTAAATGATACGTAAAAATCAATCAGGATAAAAAGGATCAAGCAGACTGGGGCTGTATTGATTAGGATTAGGTTCCACCGTACAGGATAGGCAAATAAACACAATAATGGCTTAATGTAAGGTTTATTTGTTTCTCTGACATGAAAATCTATAGGTAGTAGGCATTCCAGGGCTTTCGGAGAGGTTTCAAAGTCACTGGGATCCCTCTGTCATTCTTAATGTGCCTTCCATTATCAAGGTTGTCACATGATTAAAAGTGGCTATAAAAGTTCTAGCCATCACACCTGAAGTCCCTCTGTAAATGAAGGTGAGAGAAGGTGAGGACAAACACGAGATGCCTCCAAGCTGAGTCTGCTCTTTTTAAGGTGTTTTACCAGAAAATTTACTTACCTCCTTACATTCCAATTGTCATCTCTAATTTCAAGGGGAATCAGAAAATAAAAACCATCAACTATCTATAGTGGCACCCAGAATGTAAAATATAACCAAAAGTTATTCATAGCTCAGAAGTAAAAATGCTAATGGCTAAATAACTTGCCCCGCCTCCTGGGACCTAGAGAAACTCTCCAGAGGGAGGGAGGCTGAGGCTGACTACTGAAGGCTGAATAAAATGTCAAGGTTACAAGCTGAGCAGCAGCCCTGAGCCAGGCTCTTTGGTGCATCTTGTAATCCCACCACTTTGGCAGGCTGAGTCAAGAGTCACAAGTTCAGTTTCAGCCTGGGTAATTTAGCAATTTAGAGAGAATCTATCTCAAAATATATATTAAAAAGTTGTAGCTCAGTGTGAAGGCTCTAGGTTCTACCCCTAGTACAAATTTTTTTTTAAAGAAAGATAGCAAAACTGAGTTCCTTGGAAGGTTGGGTCAAATTCACCATTGTGCTCCAGTGCCCAGCTCATAACCTGGCACAGCACTCACTCATCTCAACAAATACATATTGGCTTCTCATGATGTGCCCTTATCACCACCTAATATATAATCTCTACCTCGAAGGAATGTTACCCAAAGAGTCTTCCAGCTCTTTGTATCCTGCTTATAGCAAAGAAATTCACTGCAAGTGCCCAGTTACACAAAAGGTCATGTACACAGGTACTTGGAAGTCATAAGATGAAATGCGCACTGCAGTAAAAGCCAATCGTCATGTCTTTATGGATCATAACACTGCCACACAGAGCAGATCTCTTTTATCGAGGTGCTATTTGTTGTTGACAGCTGTGGAAACTCAGGGAAGTGTTTTGAGGGAGAAGAGGGCACCCCTGTTGACTTTTCCTGTTGGGAGAGTTCTAATGGAGTATGGCACTCTGGTTTAGTGACTCTTGAACCAACTGTGGAGGCTGTGACACTGCACCAGGCTTCCCTCTGCAGCAGACCTGGAGGCTGGGCTGGATGGCAGAGGAAGCACTTGATGGCACATACTGGCTCGGAACCTAGCATATGACAAGTGTTGGTAAGTCATGACCCCATGAATGGCTGGGCACTTGAGAAATGGTTTAGTCACTAAGTCATAAGAGGTGAATAAGGTTCTTCCACAGGTGAAAAGAAGGGAAGGACTTCCCAGATGGAAGAAGTAGGGTGCACAGAGGAGGACAGGTAGGACCAATGTGGCATGCGCAAGAAACTTTTAGGGTTCAATGACTCTAAGGGACAGTGGAGGTGACAGACAAGGCTGTCACCATGGACTGTGCAAGACAAGACTGAAGTGCTTGGACTTTCATCAGTACGTGCCAGGGAGCATTTAATACATGCTGACCAGAGCACAAACATGGTCATAGTGACAATGAATTTTCCCCCTCTCCTCTCAGTCTGTGCTCCAAGGCAAACTTCTCCCAGTGACTCAGCCCTGCTTTCTTTCTGTCCCCACACAAATGGACCTTCTCTTTTCTCTACCCCAGCTCCAGACATCTCCACAGGGACCTTCAACATCCATAGAGATTCATCTCTCAACAATGGAAGCCTCTCAGCTGCAAAGAACTTCACCTCCAGCCACCCACTCTCAAAGCCATATTGACCTGTTCCATCTTGAGGCTGTGGTCAGTTGCTATCTTTCTACATCATGACATGAGCAGCCTGAGGGCTCCACTCTGTCACAGCCCTGTTCAGAGCTCTTCTGTAAGTATCAGGACACTGCTCACAAGATCCGATCTCCTTCCCGTGCTCTGGGGGCCACTGCTAATGGCATCTTCGCTTTGGGCCTCCTCCCCTCTTCACCCCATCATCCCTTTATGTCTTCCTATCTCTCTTCACATCAACCTTCTCAGATATCTTAGCTACTTTCTCATTGCTGGGACATAATACCAGACACCCACACTTTAAGAAGGAAAGATTTATTTTAGCTCACAATCTTAGAAGGTCACAGTCCATTCACAGGCAGGTGGCTGGAAATGGTTGGCTGGGGCCAGAGCCAGAGACAGTGAGCTCTTCACGGCATGATGGAACAGAGCCAAGTCTAGAAGGAAGGACAGGACCAGCACGCACTTCTCTAGGTCATGCATGTATGTGCGCCAGAGCACGTGCCCCTTCCAGCCAGGCCCTACCTCTCAACACTACACAGCATCCATAGATACAGGAAGCTTTTGAGAGACATTCCAGATCTAAACAACAACTGCTCTAACTCTCCACCTCCTACTCATTGCTCAAGCCACACAGAATGAGTGTTTGTCTCCCACCAGGCCTCTGACATTCTGTGTTCAAAGTTAGGTTTATTTGTTTTGTTTTATTTTATTTTGTTTTAGAGACAGAGTCTCACTTTGTAGCCCAGGCTGGTTGTGAACTCACTACGGAGCCCAGGCTGGCTTTTGGGATTCACCGCAATCCTCGTGCCTCAGCCTCCCGAGTCCTGGGATTACAGGCATGCAACACCACACTCAGTTTATATGGTGCTGGAGAATCAAACTCTGGTACTTAGCGCTTGACTTAGCACTTGTTAGGCAAGCATTTTAACCACTGAGTCATTCCTCCAGCCCCTTGTTTACTTGTTTATTTGTTTTGAGACAGGGTCTCGCTCTGAACTCACTATGGAGCCCAGGCTGGCCTTAGGGACTCACAGCAATCCTCCTGCCCAGCCTCCAACGTTAGATTTACAAATCACCAATTTTGGTGGGCCCATGTGGTCCCACTTGTCTTGAAATTCACTCCTCCCAATACATGGTTTCCACAATACTACTTTGTCCTTTTTTTCTTACTTCCCTGTTTTTTCTTCATCTTTGTGGATTCTTCCACCTACTATTTGAAGATCAGTTTCTTCCAGAGCTTCGTCTTCAGTCTTCTTATCTTCACACTGCAAGCACTTCTCAGAACAGCTCAAACCCTATGCATGGCTCCTGCTGACCCCCATCACTAATACCCGGGGGCTAGGTGCAGCGGAGCATGCCTGTAATCCCAGCTGCTTGGGAGACAGAGGCAGGGTGATCACAAGTTGAGCCTGGGCAATTTAGAAGGACTCCATCTCAAAATAAAAAATTAAAAAGGCTGGGGATGATGCTAGAGTGCTCCTGGGCTCAATCCCTCATACCGGAAAGACAGACAAATGCAAAAAAGAAGGAAAGTAAGAAAAGAGAAAGAATGAAGGAACAAGGAAGAAAAAGAGGGAAAGAAAGACAGACCACTTATAGATCCTTCAACTCAATGTATTCTGAAAGCGGTATTCTACCACTTTCACCACTTGCCTTCACCTATTCCAAACCATTCAGGGAAGAACCATATGCTTAAACTGGAAATCGGGGGTCATTCTAGGCTTTCACTTCTCTACCAATGATTAATTGGCACCCATGAATGAGGCCAGCTCCTCAATGCCTCAGATCCATCTGTTTCTCCCCATCCCCTAATTTGCCCCTCCTCACCTCTTCCAAACCATAGACCACCTGAGGATGGGGTTCTCTACTGTTTTCATCTGGCTCCTGAAGGACCTGTCTTGTTAAACTTCCCTCACTGACTGTCAGACTGTCTAGCACACGTGAGGTGCGTGTAGCAGATATTTCTGACTACATGCATGAGAGAATGAGCAAATAGCAAGGCATTTGGAATTGCTATGTATATTTGCAACATTAGAATTTATAAATCACTTGCTCATGCATCATGTAATTGTAAAGACACAGTGAAGTCACCGATTCCTAAACTCATTGACAAAGGTCACAGAATCTTAAGAGCAAACGCCCACGTATTAAAGTCTGTGTCATCAATTTAGGTGGTGCTATTTGATTTGAGTTACATTCAAAGTGAGTCCTAGTTGATGTGTCTCTTTAGTCTCTTTTAGTATGTATGGTTCGAATAGCTAAATCTCCCTTTTTTTCTTTCAGGTTATTATTACTTAAGAAGCCAGGGTTTTGTCCTCGAGAGTTTCCCTCAGTGTCAACTTGGCAGATAACACACTCACGGTCGCATCATTCCACACGCTCCTCTATTCCTCCAGTTTCCCGTAGCCTCCTCAGTTGAGGTAGCATCTGGGGAAGGCTCAGATTCAGTTACTTTGGTGGAATATTCGTTAAGCAAGGCTGAGGGCTTCCTATGTCATCACAGCCGGAGGTGCCTGCAGTGTGATTGGACGACCCATGGACACTGATGCTGTCAGCGGTGGGCCCGCCACAGCGTTTCCCTGACACCTACTCATTGGCAGCATCCATCAAGTGTCCTCAGAGCGCTGACTCACTAGAGACGGCATAAAGGCAATTTTCAAATTTGATCATTCCTTCTCCATTTGCTAGCTAAAATTCTTTTGTAGAGAACTTTCCCTCACCAACTGTCTGATGACTTAGAAGCACAATGTGTACAGGAAAGACAGAATAAATGTTCTTTTTATTACTGATTTTTAAAAACAACATGGTATCCTAGCAACCTTCAAAGATAATAACTTCTTCTTTCTTTCTGTAGTATCCTTCCAGTCTTTATATTTTTATATTTCTGATAAACCCATTGTACTTATTATTATCACTTAAACTCAAGTTCTCCCACCTGTAGTCATAGAGAGCCCGTTAGTTGGTTTTCAGCTTTTAAGCCATAATCACAAAGATTTCAATGATCGCTTTTCTTCCGATACATAAAATGCACTAAGTCTATCTTACCTCTTTCCTACCCTGGATGTGGAATTAGCCAATATGTTAAGGAGCTCTGACCCTTTAAATGGAAGATGATACTTGGACACCACCATATAGGTCATAGGGTCGTCATCAGAGTGGGTGGTAATTGATTCTGGAATATTTTACTGGACAGAGATGAGAAATAGATAATTTTAGAGCTCAAAATAAGTAATGCATTTATACTATTTGCACTCACTTGCTTTCTTAATAGATCACAGATACTCTCCATTCAGCAATGCAGATCTAAATGATGTTAATAGCTATATAACCTAATGTGGTTACAACATAATTTATATAACTAGTTTCCTCTTGAAATTGTTTCCTGTTTTTACTTTACCAACACTCCTGCAATAAATATCATGAATCATGAATTTGCACCCTTGCCCATTTGTGCAAATACTCTGTAAGATTCCTGATACTGGAGTTGTTGCCTCCAAATACATTGAGCTCATTTAAAGTCCCAACAACAGAATCTCACCGAGGAGTCTTAATGACATCACACTGCTTGTTTGGCTAATCACTGCTTTGCAGGCCTAAATCCTAGGCCCGATTCGTAGAAGACATACTCCATTTGTGTGTTGCTCTGAGCAAGCCAATGTCACAGAAGTAGATGCAGAAGGAAAGAAAAAAAAAAAACAGAAAGAGTAAAGTTAACTCTAGGCTAACCTCTCTATAACAAGCCCAAGAGGCCTGCTGGAAAGTTCTATGCCTCTGGCTTGAACAGACCCGAAGCCCAACCTACGGACTGGAGCCAAATTTGGCTGATCCTAATCTGAATCAACTAAGCCCCAGGTGACTCATACAGAGGCATGAGTGAGAACACATGACTATTTCAAGACACAATAGATTTTGGGTGTCTTGCTATACTGTACTATCATGTTATTTTTTACTAGAATAACTCACCATTATAAAGCTATCAGTTCTGCTCAAGGCAGTGTACACATTTAATACAACCAGAACAAAATATACCAAGAAAAGTTACTGTTAACCAATGACACTTTCTAGATATTAAAATTGCAAATGAGAGTAACATGAGATGGGAGAGAAATAAGAGATGTGAGAGTAGTGTGCCAAGGTTCTTACCTTGCTGGAGGGCAGAATACAGATTTGATAAATTTATGTTGTTCAAGAAAAGTAAACTGCAAGTATAGCTCTTAAGCACATTTAAGCAGCTTTCAAATCAGCCAAAGAAAATTCTACTCATCCAATGAAAGAGAAAAACAAAAATAAAAACAAAGCAATCTTTAGCTAAGTGACAACGTGTGGGAATGTCAGAGTGTGGAACTCCAGAAAGGCCACTCGGTGTCAATAAAAACAGCAAGAACTAAGGCAAACCTTTTCCAAGATTCTGCAAATTAGTGTAGGGTTGTGACAGTCCAGAACATCTACTGGTGGGGGGAGAGAGGCAGTATTTCTGTAAGAACACCATGCTCCCTGGCATTTCCACTGATTCTATTCCCATCTCCCTCCCCCAGCCTCACAGAAGCCTGGAAGAAACAGCAGCCCCAGAAACTCAGAGAAAAATCAGCAACCCTGCAATCACTGTGAAAACCAGCAGCCCTACAATCACCATGAAAACCAGTGGCCCAAGAATCACAGGAGGGAACAGCACAGTGTCGGAGCTGGTCAAAATATTACCTCTGAGAATGGTGATGATGTGACCTGTCTGTCCATTTTCTGGCAGGTATTTATTTGACCTAACTCAGATGTTGTACAATACACCTTGAGCATTTGTCAAAAGCAATTACAGGTAATTGTTTAACATCTCTACTGCTTGAAGTAATAATAATAGCTGTGGAAAAAAATCAAGAAACTAGTCAGAAAATAATTAAGAATAAAAGATCTGCTGGGTGAACTACCTAAAGGGCACTTGAAAGTCTTTTGCATATTTCTAGTAATCTAGAAAGTCTCACACTCTATAGGCATGTACATATGTAGTAAAGGCAGAGGGGGCACCAAGTTCTCAACTCGGACTGATCTTTCAGCTTTGAGCAACTAGAAACTGAGGGCTAAAGTAGAGTTGTCCCTGAGCCTCTGAGTAGGCTCAGGCACTGCCACCTCACACTGCAGCCCCTCAGAAAGGTTGGAAGACACATTGGATTTAAGAAATTCCCTGTCCGATCATCAGTGACACTGGGCTACCTAAGCAGAGTCTTCGGTGGGCCATTTTACAAAGAATAGACTTTTCACGAGGTAGCTGAAGAAAGTTGTTAGAAAAAAGAAAGTATGAAAAACAAAAACAAAGACATATACCAACAACAAGCCTTAGAGAGAAATCACTGATTTCCAGAGTTACCATATTATTCTAACTGTACAGTTTTCAACAAAAAATTTTAAGACATGCAAGAAGAAAATATGGCCTATACACAAAGAAAAAAAAGTCAGCAGAGATTATCTATAAGAAGGAAACAATTAATTGAAAGTGAAAAAAAGTAAAAAGGTATCACATATAATTAGTAACCAAAAGACAGGTGGTGTAGTGATCCTAATATCAGACAAACAGTATCAGTCAGCATTCCATCTCTATGACAAAATACCTGAGATAAAACCAGAATAAAATAAATTTATCTTGGTTCATGGTTTCAGAAGTTTCAGCCCATAGTTAGCTGGCTCCCTTGCTTTTCAGGCCTGTGGAAAGGTAGAACACTGCAGTGGGGAGCACGTGGTGGAGCAAAGCCGCTATGTTCACTGAAATCTGGAAGTGGAGGGACATGGAAAAAAATATTCCCTTCAAGGGTATGGCTCCAATGACCCACTTCATCCAATGAGGCCCTGCTCTCATTTAAGTTTTTACCATTTCCCTATAGCACGTTAAAACTAGGAATCTATAAATCTTTGTTAAAAAAAAAAAGGCTGAAAAGTTCCATCTCACAAAATGAATGCAGAAAAAAAAAATGCACATGTAAATCAAAGATCTGACTTGTGGAAAGCACTCAGCAAGGGTGAGTGCCTCATTCTCCTCCTTTCTTTCTTGTTAGGAAAGCAAATCACACTGGAGATTTCATGCTGTTGTGATCATACTTTACTTTTTCAAGAATAAGCTCAAACACAGTATCATCTCTAGAAAAAAAAAAGTCTTAGGGAAAAAACTCTACTGTTAGAGGCTGTTAAACAACGGGGCTTACATGTTTATTTCACTTAGATTAATTTTTGATAGAGGTGAGAAGAAAAACTACTAAATAGGCTTGATGGTGTCACTTTCTGAGGATAACCTTCCCCACTAGTCTCAAGATGAAAAAGATAATGAATATTTTCTTTTCTGTTGTCCTATTTGTTAGCTCTCTAATCCTGCTACTGTGGAGTTGTTTCCTTCCAATTCTTAGATCATTGGCCAATTCTGATAGAAGATTGAAGGAAAAAAAAAGGGAAAATGCGACTTCTTATCAGCTGACTCCCCTTGCTCTTGCAAAGGTATCTAGGATGATAACTGTCAGTCCTGGCTTCCTGAGGCTATAATAAATGAATTAATTTTAATTACATTTTTCTTAACAAAATATGGTATCTACAGAAAGCTAAGCTGTAGCAAAATAACCATTCATATATAGCTTATTGTAATTAGAATAAATCTTTAGAAAAGCAATTTGGCACTAAGTATCAAGCCTGCAAATGCTCGTCCTCGTTGACCTAGGAATGCGCTCTTTGGGGGATCTATTTTATTTCATGGAAGGAGGGAGTCTAATTAGGAAACATACATACACAAAGAAGTTTATCATGGTATTGTTTTCCCATAGTAACAAACTAAGGGAAATAAACTGGTAATGTGAGCAGTTACACAAACTACGGTATATCCATCAGAAGAATTTGTTTACAAGATGTTTGCTATAACCTGGGTAGCTAAGCATTAAAAAAAAGGAAAATATGAAATTTTCAAATTTCAAAAAATTCTGGAGGAAATACATCAAAGGTTGGTGGTGGAAGACTTTAATAATGAGACTTAGAAAATGAGTTTTTTCTCTCTATTCATGTTATTTTCAAGTTCATGATAAAGACTATAGTGTGTAAATTTTCTGGTCAGCAAAAAGCAATAATAGAGCAGGAGAAATAGGACAGCGATTCAAGCAGTTGCCCAGCAAGTTCAAGACCCCGGGTTTGACTCCCCAGCACCACAAAAACAGGTCATGGTGGCACATACCTATAATCCTAGCATATAAGAGGCTGAGACAAGAGGATTGCTGGGAATTCAAGGCCATACGTAATAAGTTCAGGACAAGCCTGGACTACAAACTGAGACCCCTCTCTCTCTCTCTCTCTCTCTCTCTCTCTCAAAAAAAGCATATTTTGTATAAGAAAGTAAAAATCCTAGAGAAGCCACACTGGAATCTTCAGATTTTGTCAATGGAATGACTTAGATAAAAAAAAAAAAAATACCGGTTGTTTCAATTTCCAAAAAACGAGGGGGTTGCCTGGTGAGGCTCCTACACGTCCTCCTTTTACCCGAGCATCACGGTTCCTCCTCAGGACTTCAGTGAGGCCCGAAGACAAGTCACTTTGCCCAGGGACCCGTGGCACCCTGATGTCGGCACTCACTGCGGTGCACTCACTCGCGTTCCCACTGTCACTATGACTGCACGTGTGAATCAAAGTCCAACACACTCAATACTCACTGAGCATGTCCCTCCCCTGCATTGGCAGTGTTCTGTCCTCCTGACTCCTGTACCCTTCCCAGGCTTGCAAAAAAGCTCTTGGTAAAAGGAACTATTGTCTCTTCCCCTGCTCTTTACTCCTTCCCCCTTTCTCCTACCCACACAGAGAATGTCTTTTAGGAATATAATTGATTTGGATGAAAGCAAAAGTGGGCAGGCTGGGCTGCTCTTTGTTATACAGCAAGCCCCTCCAGCTGCCTGAGGGGTTGACTACAGAAACATCTTCAGGTGGCCAGAACAGGGAAGGTTCTAGAAAGGGAGGTCCAGAAAACCCCACAGGCCTTCTTTCTACCTGTGATGTGGCTTATTTGCTTCGAGCATACTGCTGACGTCAGCAGACCATCAAAGTTTAAAATAATAACAGTGAAAAGGAAAATAGCTCCTTTCTGCCAGGCAGCTCTGTTCTTGCCAACCTCTGTATTCTTTGAGTTAATAAACATCCAAGATTCACCTCCCCTACCACCTGGGGTGGGGAGAAGCCCAGTAATTTAAAAACCACCAGGTCAGCCCTTTGCCAATGTAAACCATTCAGACAAGTGGCATTTGTCACACTCTAATGAGGACTCAACCTCTGTCTTAAAATAAAAGGCATCACTGGTTCTGTGTTTATGAGATCCAACGATCAAGAGGGCGGATTTCTTTTGGGCCCCTCTTCATTTTAATCATGCCCAAGACCAGATACACAGATGATTTCTATATCTAAATAAACCATAATTATGCCAAGTATGGTCTTTTGAAAACATCACTTAAGAAAACAGCCTTTTTATTCTGATTTTGGTCAAAAAACTGGAAACAGGCACACACTTTGCCACACTATGGCAGTAGCATCAGCAGCAGCAGTGGGGGCATCTCTCCAGAGGAGAGGCGCAAACGCTGACCTGATGACCTGACCGTGGAGGTCAGGCTTCTGAGACAGCACACAGAGGATCTTTCCTGGGGACCAACTTCTTCATGAAGCAAGGCTGCAGGAGTTATCTGTGCATGTAGTGCTGAAACTGGAGCCGGCCCTCCGCATTAGGTTGTTTCCAGGCTCCTGCATCTAGCGGGCTGGGCACACACACCCCATTGTTAAGACCTCCTCAGGACAGATTAGATCCCACATTCCTCAGAAGTACGGAGCTCCAGAGGGCAATCAGCCAGCAGCCTCCTTCCCCGGGGTCAACACCAGCTACAACTGATTAAGTGTGAATTGAAATTACTGCAACGATTACCCGGAGTGCCCACCTAGCTCCAGTCACACACCCCAGCAGTAAACAGGTGTCAGACAAGCGTAACTCAAGCTTGCAGCTCACCGTCACATGCTGTTATCTGTGGCTGCAACGCTGTCGCTGACAACCTTGTTCTCCCAACATGTCTTAGGCGCTTGTCTTCTATTTTTCTTTTTGGGGCCTTATCTAGTAGACCCTGACATTCACACTATCTCAATTTAAGTTTGAACAAGTAGCCAAACTCTGACCAAAGATATGTAAGTCAGACTGGGGCTTGGATTAAAATCAGTCAAGGTCGTGGCCAGTTTTAATGACAGGGCTCAACTTAAAAGCTGAACACCCTGCAAAGATCTTTGGTCTCAAGTTTTAGTTTAAACCGGAGGGCTTGTCAGAACAGCAAGTTTGGCTCTGTGCAGCTGGAGTCCTGCAACTCCCCTTTTATTTTTTTCTGAAATAACAGTGATTGTGCCCATGTAGAGGAGTATATCGCAAAAACAACACACTTCCTTCTGCCCAAAGAGCCCAGATTAAATTTTAACCACGGATGACGTCTGCCAATATTTTATATCTCAAAAGGGTTATGCTTGGCTTTTGTCAGAGCAAAAGGCTATTTTGGGAAATGGGCCCCATTTTAAAAGTACATCATATTTGCTAGGAAGAAATACAGAGTTAGACTTCGATATAGTTCAGCCTTTGAAAGAAAATACAAGGCCAACGACTTAGCAGATAGGCAGTTCAACAATCTGCAGAAATGTAAACAGCCAGGACTTTCGTGCCTATGGGTTTTATCAAAGATGTTAAGTAAGGCTGGGACCAACACCAGTGCGTCCTCTTTGGCTAGTTTTAACACGTTTACAGTCACAATTAACATTCAAGGAATTTCCTTCTCATCCAAGTATTTCCTCTAAGAGCACTTTATGCCATGAACTCCAGCTGCCATACGAGCGTGGTTAAGTTTCCTCAACGCTTTGTCTAATTCTGAAAATGGGCTTGGACCACCTCAGTTTCCCCTGGGGTGTTTATTTTCGGGGAGGGGGGGGGCGCTGTCATCTCTTCATTCCTTCCTTCCCTTACGGGGCGCTTGGAACGGAGACCCGGATTTCTTGTCCCTCACCCTCCTCCTCCACGTTCGGCCTGCTGCCCTGAGGCAGCCCCGGCCCCCCACGCTGGGGTGAGCTCCGCTGGCGCTCCCGGCTCACCCCAGCTTGATCCCAAGTCCCCGAGCCCTCGGGCCAGTGCACGCGAAGAAAAAAAAAAAAAAGGTGACGCGTCCCTCTTCGTCCCCCTCGCCTCTCCTGCTACACAAGGGACTCGCACACCGGCAGCGAGTCCGAGTCCTGGCTGTGCATGGAGCTCAGGCCCGTGTCCGAGTCCTCGTCGTTGCCAGGGCAGCTCTTGGCCAGGCCGCGGGCCTGGTCCACCCACATCTCGGCGCAGGCCGGGGAGCCCGAGTCCTGCGAGGGCGCGTCGCAAGCCAGGGCCCCATCCCGCGCCGCCGCGGGTTCCAAAGCGTGCAACGTCTGCAGAAGGCCCTGGAGCTCGCGCTCCTTGCTGTCCCGCCGTTGCTGGCTGTAATCCAAGTCCTCCTTGACGGCCTCCAGGTCCGTGCTGAGCCGGAGCCCGATGTACAGGCTGGTGCTGAGCTGCGTCCTCAGCCGCTCCTGCTCCAGCAGCAGCTCGCCGTCCGGGCCGCCGTCGGGCCCGGCGGGCTCCTCGCGCGCCGCCAGCTCCTCCTGGCGCCGCTGCATCCACCTCTGGTTCAGCTCCTCCTGGATCTCCGAGGAGAGGCGCTCCAGCAACTCCTCCTGCCGGGCGCGCTGCTCCTGCAGCCTCAGGAGATCGTCGCGGCGGCGGGCCAGCTCCTCCAGCGCCGCGGCCGGCGCCTCCCCTCCCAGCGCCGCGGCTGCCGCCGCCGGCTCGTCCCCCGAGCCGGGCCCGTCGAGCTCGAGGCCGACCCCCATCAAGTACGTGTCCTGCACGTAGTTGACCCCGTGCCGCCGCATGCGGTCCAGGTGCACCTTGGCTTCATAGCGGTCGATCTCGCGGTCCAGCTCCCGGAGCCGCTGCACCTGCTGGCGGATGGTGTGGTCCTGGGACAGCACCAGGTGCACCAGCGTCTCCATCCGCTCCACCGACGCGCTCGGGCGAGCCCGCGGCGGCGATGAGCCGGACGAGGCGGTGGACGACGAAGTGGACGAGCAGGGCGACGGCGGCTGCTGCTGGCGCCGCCGGTTGAGTTTGGCCAGCTTGCGGAAGGCCTTGCGCACCACGCGCCGCTGCTTCTCCTGGGTCAGGGCCAGGCTGGGCCGAGCCGGGGCGCCGCGGGCTACGCAGGGGCGCTCGCGGCTGAGCACCACCCGCGCCTCGGCGCTGCGCGGGCCCGCGTTGGGCAGCGACGCCTCACTGCGCACCAGGACGAAGCGCACGTTCTCCTGCTCGTCGCCCCAGGCGGCCCAGAGGCGCAGGATGCGCGTCTTGTTGGGCAGGATGCGCTCGAAGCCGCGCCACTTCTCCACGATGCAGTAGCACTGCGGGGGGCCGCACAGCAAGCCCGGCGACAGCGCGTCGTCGTCGTCGTCGTCCTCGTCGTTTTCGTCCAGGCGTTCGGGCCCTTCCCCGGGGCTTGAAGGGTCGGCGCCGGTCGCCCCCCGGCGCTGGCTCCGCCGCTGGCTCCGTCGCCGGCGGCAGCCGTCCTCCAAGAGCACCCGGACCACGTCCGAGCACGTAGTGCGGCGCGAGAGGCCAGACACCAGCTTCTCCTCCTGGCAGATCCACACGGATATCTTTTTCTCCGAGGGATCCATGGCGCGGTCGGAACGCCAGTGGCCGGTCCGGCGGGACCCTGCTGCAGCGGCCGGGACGCCGCCGGTAGCCTGGCAGTGCTGGAGTTGCCGAAAGCGTGAGCCCGCCCCCGGCGACGCTGGCCTGTTCCCGCCGCGCACCGAAGGCGGGTGCCGGCGCTGGCCAGGACGGCCGCGCTCCCGCCGCTCCAGCTCTGCCCAAGGTGCCCGAGGCCTCCGGGTTTTGCTCCTCCCCGCGCGGCTCCACCCCTTCCCGCCCCCGATCCCGGAGCCGCGGACCTGAGCGCGGGAGGCTGGCGCCCAGCCCCGCCCCGGCCCGGCCCCGCCCGGCCCAGCCTCGCCGCGCCCCGTCGGCCCCTCGCTCCGGTTGCTGGCGTCCTGAGTCCAAGTCACAATTCTTTGCCGCCCGGCCGGCCGGCCGGGGCGAGGAGGGATACGGGGCGCCTTCGCTGCGGGGTCTGGAGCCGCGTCTCCGCAGGGATCAGAACGGCGTCTCCCTCGGCCCACTGGCCCCTCTCCCGACTCTACAGACGTCTGGACCAGACTTCCACACTTTTCCCGCAGCCCCCGGAGCTGGTGTGTGTTCTTCCGGGCAGCGCCGTCTGGAGAGGGCACTTTGCAAGGTCAGGGAAACCCAGGCCCTCTGTAGCGGAGACGTCGTAGTCGCGTTGCATGATCAGCCAGGAGCTGTAGCGGTGCCTCTGAGCAGGTCTCCCAGTCTTCCTAGACAGGAAGCGAATTTGTTTATTTAAGCCCTGATACAGTGGCTGCGCACTCCCTGAGCAAGTGCAGATTTGGTATGGTGTGGCTGGGGAGGGGGGCTTCAGAGCGCTCCCCACAGCTTTCACACACAGCAAGGAGACTAACTCTTGACTGTAGTGAGAATTTAAAGCTCTTTTGAATGTCTCACTTCCATAAGGGGAAACTGAAGTCGTTATCATGATGATTTTCTGGTGCCCAGATGTGGCCTAAAAGAGTAAGCGCCAAGCTCACAGCACATGAAATCCAGGGCCACCACGTAAATGAACTTGTTTCATCCTCAGCTGCAGGTGAGGGCTGCTCCTCGTGTGCAAGTCTTGCAAGGAGCCGGTCCTCCTGGGCACAAATCTAGTATCTGCCTCAAGGCCTTCTTGGATGGCTCCTCGTTACGTTTTGGTAAGGCTGCTTGTGTTGATTCACTCGATAAACATGTGTTAAGTTCCCACTGTGCTCAGTGCCCTGTTCCAGGGACTCGATGGGTAATCAGTCACCTGTGGGAATCTGCAAGAAGCTGACCACGTAGCCATGAGCGCAGCCGACTGAACATTTCAGCACAGTGTCTCCTGCGTTCTGCTAAGAGAGGCTTTCTGGGTGCTGCAGGGGCGGCATGCCCCATCTGGGACAATCAAAGAAAGCTCCCATGAGACCCAAAGGGCCGCAGTAGATGGAGCAGAGGGACAACACACTCCAGGCAACAGAATCATGCGCAAGGTCAAGGACATGAGTTGCTGCTAGGGCTGTAAAGGCGGTGAGAGGACTGCCTGACACAAGTCAGAGCCAGATCAGGAAGGCCTTTTAATTCCACGCTTCTGTCACCAATGGCTTAGAAGCCGTCAAGTGCAGATGCTGAGGTTGCACTGGCTGCTTCCTTAGGAAATGCACCTGTATCTATCTGAACCGCATGCCTAATAGGACTGTTAGAAAGACTACAACCTGGACCTGGTAAGTCTACAATGGACGGGTCATTGAAGGGCTGGAAACGTAGGAAGTAGATTAGTTTCCTGTTGCTATGTGATAAACTGCCACAAACTTAATGGCTGGAAACAACAACCGTATTTCACTGTTCCGTGGGACTTGCTTGGCACGACTTCTGGGTACTCTGCTCAGGGTATCTCAAGCCAAGGGCAGGGTGCTGGCTGATTTCAAGTCTAGTGGAAAGTTCACTTTCATACTTATTCAGATTGTTTCCAGGATCCAGCTGCTTTCAGTTGTGGTACTTTGTTTGCTTGGTGGTTGTCAGGGTCCCAGCATCCAGAGGCCTCTCACCGTCTTTCCCCTGGGACACCCATGGGACACCCCCTTTTCCTTATTTAAAATCGGCAAGGGCACATCAGACCCACCCAGTCCTCTATTGCTTCCAGTCTCCCTTTCCTGGGTGTTACAGCTTCTATCTAAAATTTTTCCCAGAATTCTCAGCTATTCCGAGGGGATTAGACCATGGGGTACCTCTTCACAGCTGAAGGAGCTGCTGGAACGCAGGGCCAGGCTGGAAGAGGTGGGCACTGGGGAACTGGCCTGGAAGGCATGCTCTTGTCCCCGCCTCGTCCCTTCTCCTTCTGCACCAGGCTGCCACTGGGTGAGCTGTTTTCCTCTGCCATGCCCCTGCACCGGGTCATTCCTGCCTTGGAGCTGACTGCCCAGGCCTGAACTGAGACTTCTGAAACTGTGAGCCAAAATAAAACTCTCTTCCTTCAGGTCACAGCTATTAGATTTTTTCCCCCAGCGATGGAAAATTCATTATTAATAGTACATCTGATGTAGGTCTCACACCTGTAATCCCAGCACTATGCTCCCTATGCTCAGTGTGAAGGTTCTTAGTTCACACCCCAGTGCTGCAAAATAAATAAACAAATAGTAAACAAGATAAATGAAATAAAAAGCTGATGCTATTAGGCAGGCCCCCCTGGATATTTTCTGTATTTTAAGGTCATCTGACTAGTCACCTTAACTACAAGTCTCTTTTTCCATATAATGTAACACAATCACCACAGTAACCCCAGGAGGATGGAGATCGAGATCCTGAGGCCTGCTTAGGATTCTTTCCACCACATGGCATGACACAATCAGATTTTCACTCTTAAAAGATTGCTGTGGTTGCATTAGAAACATTGGGTGGGGGAGAGGGTGGAGGAGAAGCAGCGAGGCCCTTCAGGAGCCTGTCATGGTCATTCATTCAAGAAGGAGTTAGTGAGCTGTACTGACAGTAGTAGAAGTGAGAAGGAGGTAGGAGAAGCAGGACCTGGTGACAACCTGGAGGTCTTTCATCATCACCACCACCACCACCACCACCATCATCATCATCATCATTATTTTGAAGGCAGGGTCTCACTCCATAGCCCAGGCTGGTCCTGAACTCACTATGGAGCCCAGCCTGGCCATGGAATCAAGACAAATCTCCCACCTCAGCCTTCCAAGTGCTGGGATTGCAGGTGTGTGCCATCACATTGAGCTTTATGTGGTATTGGGGTCTTGAACTCAGGGCCTTGTGCTTGCAAAACAAGTACTTTAACCACTGTGCCATCCTCCAGCCCTGCCTTTCAATTTTAACCAGCTCCCCCCTCAACTGTTCCCTCACCTAACTGGTTTCCTCTTCCTTCTCCTCTCACGTGCTGACTTTATAACCAGCTGCAACGCTAGTGGATTGTAAGTGATCCCCACAAAGGTGGAGATCATACCTGTCTTACTCACTGTGGAGTCCTCTGCACTTGGCCCACTTCCTGGCACAGTTTATTTAGCATCTGTTGAATAAATCCATGGACCAGTGAATGAATCCTATGTCCAGCGGGTCAATACCTCTCTTACAGCTCCTGCATTTCTGTGCAGCAGTGCTTCTGCACCACGTTTTCCTGATAATTAAGAACCCCCTGGAACCACTCAAGAACTGTTACTCATACTTGAGAAGCTCAACTCAAAAACCACCTGCTCTGGCATTTTTTTCTTTCCTTCTCTAAGAAGAATCGTCCCTTGTTCTTCCACCCCCATTAATACAGGCATTTCATGTGGTGTGCATTTTTTTTTCTGTTTTCAGACAGATGAATTCTACCCAAATGGGTTTAAGAGCTTTCCAAGAGAAAGAACTGTATTATTTGTTTGTTCATCCTCAGTGTATAGAGTGGCCCCTTCATACTCACACATACTTTAGGCTCTCAAACTTCTTGTACGCTCCCAGGAGCACTGAAATCCGTACTTAGGTTACCCTCGTGGCAGTGCCTTTCTGGGGGCAGACAGGTAGGTGGAATCTTGGCTGTAGAACAGCTATATGTGAAATTTCTGCTAGACTAATTAAAGGATAGAATGATTGATGGGTCCAGGGAAAGTTGAAGAAGGCAGAACTTTGGTAAGTGGAGAGGAGGGGTTGAGGGCATCTGTGGTGGGAGAATTGGCGTCTATTAAAATGTTAAGGCGAGTCTACGTGTGGTCATGTACCGGTGTTTCAGAGGGCATATTCCAGGGTTATTGCCCTTGAATTTGAATACTAGCTTTAAGATACTGGGAAAACACAAACTCTCCTGTATTCTCAACACTTGACACAGGGAACTTCCATGGCCAGATGTGTGTCCAGTTTCCCCATTCACCAAGCAAACAATCAGTTCTGCTTCAAACACCAGCAGGGAATCTTCTGATTTAATTGAATTCTGGCACTGTCTACCTGGAGACAGCAACCGGATCCCACAGGCTTGATGTTCCCTCCCTAAGACTGTGCTCCCTGGCTCCAGATGCTAGTCACAAGCCTCACATTGTTGTACCTGTGCTTCTGACTGACCAGCTGCTTATCAGGGGTCCTGGAACCCCTCCCGGAGTGTGATTAACTTGCTAAAGTGGCTCACAAAACTTAGGGAAATGCTTAAGTCCGCTAGTTTATTGTAAAGGATATTCTGGAAAGCTACCAATAAAATCAAATGCTGAGATGAATAGAGCAAGGGAAGAGGGGATGGGCCAGAGCTTCCATGCCCTGTGTGGGAGCTCCACCACCCAAAATCTCCATGGGATCCCA